>NGKF01000006.1:2243728-2295682 GCA_002162555.1 Monilinia aucupariae
AAAAAAAATCCCTATCCGTATATACAATGTATAAAATCATTGATCATTGAATAAAGAAATGAGATTTACTATAAAAACGCGAATTCTTAAGGAATTTAATATTATTAATACTTTATATATATATATTAGTTTTTGTTGATACATTTATATACAATAACGAATAATTTCTTAACTACAAAAGTTAATAATAATAGAAAGATATAATATTCCCTTTTCGCTTTATATTATAATTGCTAACCATATGATTATAGGAAGTGAAACGTTTCCAAACCGCTTTTCGGAGTATCTTGAAGTATATTAATCTTTAAATAGTTTTGAAATCAATACGGGGTAGGACTATATTGGAAGTAAATTCTTTTAAAAGCGGGTATGCTTTGGAGGATTACTTTGCAGTAGCAAAGATGAAGAGAAAAAGAAAGGAAAGGAAGATGGGTGATGGTGATGATGGAAAGATTGCTTGGAGATAAGCTTTTTTTGAGGTAGGGGTAAAAAGTAAAGATTAGAATAGTAGGGTATAAAGAAAATATTGTAATATTAATTTTTTGTTGGTTACGCTGATTATAATTTGAATACTATATAATTCCTGATTATTTGATAATCTTTATAATCCTATCCTTTATGTTTTATATATTAATTAGTTTAACAAAATGTTTAAACTTTTGTTGAGTAAAATTCTTGGTGAATTTGTTTGTTGGTATATCGATAGTTAGTAAATATATAATCAAGAATCGTTTATTAATGTATTCTTAATAAAACTATATATTCTGAATATCTATATATTTAAGTTTAGTAGAAATCCTTTTATTCTTATCAATGATTAATTGAATTGTTTAAATATTGTTGCAAAAAATATTAACAAACTTTTTTATCAATACCTTGATCTTTTTTAAAAGCTATAATATTGCTATTACCTTTTTAATCGATTTTTTCATATTTAAAAGTTTTGCTTTTGTAGTTGAGATAATAATTGTATTTTGTTTTATAGTTTTCTATATAATGGCACCATCATATAATATGATTATATAGCTTTGAGAAAATCTTCGAATAATTATATCATTTGTAAAAGAAGCATTTGAAAAAATTATCATTTAAAGTATATGATTATCTTTATAACAAATAGAGAAGTACCGAGATCTGTATAAATATATAATACAATGATTTGCTATTATAAAATAATCCTTTAAAAGGTTAATACTATATTCGCTTAGTTTAAAGGAAAAGAATATTGAATCGGCCCTAATTGTTATGGTTGAATACAAGATTAATTCAATTCTTTTTTAATATTCTTTTACTTTAGAGAAAAAAGCCATATTTTTATTCTTTTCGAATACTATAATTGGAAATGGTGTAATTGCTTTTCCTTTTGTAAAACCAAATTTGCAAGCGATTTTGTTAATATAAGTATTGTATGTTAACTACAATTTTTTAAGTTATTGATCTCTAGTGATTCGAATTCCTAAAAACCATTAAGTATCGCCAAAATCTTTAAGCTTATATCTAGTTTTAATTTCATTAATTATTTGATCCTTTTGATGTTTATACTTTTTGTAATAGATTATTTGGATATCGTTAACAAAGAATAGGATAAATACATAAAAATTAAAAAATATAAAGATATAAAACTTTTCTTTGTATTTTATCATTTTCAAGTTGGTGAGTATGCTTATAAACTTTTTATACCAAAGTGTAAAGGAATTTTTTAAGCCATATAGCGCATAATCGAAAATAATGGATTTATTAGATACTTTATACTTATTTGGTATATAGTATATAACTGGATTTCTAATGAAATCTCGAAATGTATTAACAAAAGTATTTATAATATTGTATTGCTTTGTTTTAAAATTATTCTTTGTTATTGTTGTCATTATTATACAAAAAGATTGCATAGTAAACATAGTTGTATAAATCGATTCGATTATTGTTATATTCTAAAGATCTTCTTTAATTATTAATTGTGATTTGTAACAATCGATATAGTCGTTTTGATCATTTTTATAAATAAATATTTATTGAAATGGAATAGGCTTTGATTTAGCCAATATTATTTCAATTTCTTGTTAAATACTTTAATCCTGTAACGCTTTAATCTCGCGGTCATAATTCATTTTAAACCAATATCCAAATATATAAGTTCTAAGATTATGGAAGAATTTTAATAATGATGATACCATTGATTTTAGTATTTATAGAAGATCTATAACCTTGGGTTGAATCAAAGGCGTGATTATTGGTTTATATTTTATTATAGCAATTACTACGTTATATATAGTAATGAACTTACCATTTTGTTTATTTAGCTTATTCTTTTGTTTATTAAGCCAGAAAGTGTTATAAAACTTATTTAATTGTTGAAGTTTATTTCTGAATCTGCATGATTAAGCAATTATAATACTAATAAAGATATTAGTTTTATAATGATCATTTGCTTACTAACGCAAACGATTTAAGCGTTTAATATAATCTATTGTTTAATGCTTTGTATAATCGGGGATTATATCAACATTGTTAAATATATCGAATTTAATATACTCTTTAATATTGATGTTAAGCTTAAGAATCTTTATTTATAAGGTATATAGCCGTTTAATAGTTTTGTTAAACATAAATGACGAAGGAGATTTTTTAAATATATTCTTTTTTATAAAAGGCAATATTATATCTCTCTTTTTGTTATTAAAAATCGAATGATCATTCGATTTACTGTTCTTGAAAATATTATTTAACATTAATGTTAATGGTCTTAATGGAATCGCTAATTCTTTATAACCAAAATCCATATAAGTTTTCTATGAATTAATTATTTCAAGCAAGCTTTTATTTTTCGCTGTAAATACAATCAATAAGGATTTTGATTCACTAGGAATTAACGTTAACTTGTTAATTTCTATAATTATATCAAAATCTAATAAAATACTATATTTATTATTATGAATTAAAATAAATAGCAAAGATTTTATCACCAAATTCTTTTAATCCTCTTGATCTTTAATTATTTTTAAAGTCGAAAACTTAAAGCGTTTATAATTAAAATCAGGAGTACGTACAGTTTCGAGTTTTTTTTGTATAAGTTCTTCAATAAGTTCATTATTCATGTTCTCTAAAATAATGCTATTCAGCGATTTTATTTGCTGAATATTCAATTCGATAATCAACTCCTTAATCACTTGGATTGGTATAACGTTAACAATTTTGCTACAAAGATTGTTTTTATAAACAAATCTTTTATCGAATTTAATATTTTGTGTAATAATAACTTTATTGAGTATAAAGATCCAAATACGGAAGATTGCTATAGCAAGAATATATCTGATCAAATATTCAATGTATATTCGCGGGTTAGTTTTATATCATTTTATTTTAATCCTAGTTTCTTTTTTTTTGTTTAAAGGGTATACGCAGTAATTATACTTATATATCGCATTTCAATTAAAGCAAAGATCGTTAATAATCCTTCGTAATAACGACAATGAATATTATCTATAGTATTATTTGAACTAGGAATTAATTATTTCGTTAGGGTACTTTCAATCTTTTGCTTTTAATGAACTAATGTTATAGAGATATATAACGGCAAAAGCGGCCTTTACTTATATCTTATCTAGCAATCCAGCTGAAGTGCGCATTTTAATCTGTTTAGTAATGATTTCTTGTTTCTCTTCGAAGATTCATCTCTCGAACGTAATATTACCTTTAATCCCTATTACAAACGTATCATTGTCTTACTTGATCACTACAATGTAAAGACCATACTTGCGATAAACCTATGCAACAAAGTTCTTTAAAACTTTAGAAACTTTGTTATACGTTTTTTGGATTAATGTAAAGGTAAAGATCTTTTTATTATATATATCCTTGATTATTAGTAACTATAACATTCCGTTATAAATATGAAGAAAATCGAATAAATCTCATTAAACTTTATAAAAAAGTTTAGATGATTAATAATTATTAAATAAATATAAAACAATCTATTTAATATATATGCATGAATAATTGATATATTCCACCCAAATAATTCCTTTGATCTGTACTTCTTTAACTATTCTAACTAAGTATTCCAATGCTTTTTTGCTAAAATGCCCTAATCTTTTATATTACAAATCGTTTAATTCCAATCAAGATTTTATTGTTTTGCGTAATTGAAGGAAATGCTTGTTAATCTTTTAGTTTTCGATAGGTATTATAATATTCATGTTTACAAAAAAATTAAACTCATTAAAATAATTGAAACAAATATTATATTTTAAAAAAACAAGATTATGTTTTTTAATGCATTAAGCGATAATAATGTTATTAATTCGATTGCCAATTCTAATAATAGCATTAAATCCATTAAACTAAGCACCCTTGTTACAAAGAAGAATTTCGAATACGAGATTAATATGAAAACCAGGAACAAACGCAATATTAATTAATATAAAATCTGCACTATTTAGCAAAATTCCTTTGATTATTCTTTCGCTACAATCAACCATTAGCAAACTTGATAATCCTGTTTCGATATAGTTCGAGATATCGTTAAAAATGTACTTTTTGTTTATTAGAAGGTTAACATCGTTGATAATGTGTATAGTACTATAATTATTCAATAAAATGCAATTTGCTAGTATATGCGTGGAAATAATCATAGGTATAGCAAAAGCGTTAATATATTCGTTTAGATCGATAATATAAAAAACAATGTTATAAAGATCCTTTCTTTGTAAAGATTCATAAAGTTAATTGGCTTGAGTAATAGAAAGTCATCTCTTTTTGATTAAAACGTTTCGAAGATTGTTATATTTTTTATCTTTGATATATTCGTTAATCTCTTTAATTTGCTTTTTATTAATAATCCAAATAGGCTGTTTTACACATTTATTAGTAAAGACTAATTCAATTATACGGTACTTGTTCGGCTTATAACGATGGTTTGGATCAATTGGTTAATTTTCTTTATAAGGATAATACTGAATAGCGTTGTTAGCGTTGTTGCCTTTCGGTTATTGTTTTAATCTAAATGGTTATTGAAATCCTAATCTTTAAATAGCGAAAAATCCCTTTAACAATAGATTATAATTCATTTAATCGATATAATCAATGAAAAAACTGTTGTATTATTCTAGAGTAATAGTATGGCATTCTTTTTTATCTTTAGTGTTCAAAATAATTAATTATTACTTCAACCAATTTAACGCTAATTTGCTTAATGCTTTCAGGAATTGTTTATATCCATGGATTTTTTTGATTTTTAGAAGGTTGTAAGCCAATACTTTAACATAGAGTAATTCCTATTTTTTATACTATTTAACCGGATCGATCTATTTATTATATACATTATTTAAATGATTGATATACTTGGTTTAAATAGTCTTTAAAATTGTTGAATCAATAAAAGCAATCTTTATATATAGGTAAATAATGATTTGTTTTAAAGTACAATCTTATATAACATTTTGGGAAATTTTCAAAGTATAGGATAAATCAATTGTAGATATAATCCAATCGAATATATAGCGGAAGTTATTATGATTTTGGTTGTATTTACTCTTTTAAATCCTGTAAATCTTTTCCATAAATAAGAAAATCTTTGAGAAATCCTTTAGTGTAGTAGGAACAAAGTCCGCAGAGAGCTTAGGTTTAAGCATTTCATTTATTTCGATGTTTATATTCGCATATCGATTATAAGCTTTAAAATCTATAGCATATTGATTATAGCGTTTACAATTCTTTTTAAAAATTATAATATTTATGGAAAAGGTTTGGAATAGATTAATACTTAATCAATCACAAAATTGATAATTAAAAGAGTCAAAAGTATTCAAATCGATATTGTTTCAGATATACTTAGAGCAGTTAATGTTTTTAAATGATAAATACCAAAAGGATCAATCCATTCGATTGTTGAAAATGATTTATAATATAATGAAAAGGATGATTCTAAAGAATAAAAATGTAATAAAAGATGATTAGGGATCAAAGGGAAAAAAGAAATTGTATAATATCGATATTCGAATTGTAATTGTTACAAAGATTTTGAGTACAAACCGGGCTCATAACTATTACGGAGGATAGCTACGAATATATAATGAAGTAATATCAAAAAGGGATAAAAATATAAATATAAAATAATAATTATATTATTATTTATTTTTTTAAATATAGAATTAATCTGTTCCTTATATACTATATATATATAACTATATGTGATTATATATAATCATTGTATAGCTTTGTAATTGTAAGGATTTACAATACTATAAGTTATAATGTGATCGTATAACAATAGTTACAGGCTCAATTAATCGATACGCCAAGTTCGGTTGATACTTCGATGTCCCTAACGCTGGTAGATCAAAAGCGGTTAATGTGCTCAAGCACCTTTATATACATATGCTTTAATGGGCTCGGGCGCCTTAGCGTATGTATACTTTAGTGTGCTTGTGCATCTACTACCGGAAGATCCATGTAATACGTAAGAGCATGTTGTTTAGTAAAACACGTGCCTCTCACGTGCCTTACGCTCTCAGCGTGATAATATCACATATATAAATGTAATTAATGTTTTCGATAATATCAATCCATTTGACTTCGTTTTAAACCCTAATATATTACATTTAATAAATCTAATCCTTTATATATATATACCAAAGTTCTTTCTAAAAAAGTATACATTGTTTCGAAAATAGAATAAATGTATGAAATGTAGTAATCTTTATCATCAAGTAAAAGTTTATAACCTTACTTTGTATATTAATGCGATGAAACTTTTTGTATTAGCCAATATTGTTAATAACTAATCGAATTCGTTAAATAAAAAAAAAAATCGTAAAATGAAAAGATTAGTAAAGGATATTATCAACGATCGTTATTTTTACAAACATAAAAAGAAGATTATTGAGTTTATTAGTATATAGTATTTGGCAAAAGTTAATTTGCTAATAAAGCTAGCATTATACCTTGATTTCAACTTACAGCTTACATCGTTCGTTTACAAGTTCGAGGCGAACTTTACAAAAGGGGAGGGTAATGTCACGCTCTAACGTTATTCCGTTCCGGCTAGCCGGGTGGCGCCTGGTTGATACGCTACACGAAGCGATTTGTGTATATAACTCTTTTACTCTATAATCTTCATTCCATAGTTTATAATTCTAAGTATTGATCTCAATAGCCTACGACCTTCGTTACAGACTACTTTCAAAAACGATTTACTTGATCCTTTCCTCTTTATACTATACCCCCGGGTATAGAACAAACTTTATAAAAGAGATAAATAAAGAAATAATAACAATTAACTTTACTAATTAGTAGAACACTTTACTCTTGAACGCAATTATTATCTTCTTCGATAAATTTGAATTATATAATAATATAAGCAAATATATAGGTTATAATTACGCAATCTATTAAAGATAAAAGTTTATTACTATTAGCAAAAAGGCGATTGATATATTTTCGCATGTTTTTAATATAAAAACAATAAATACTTTGAAAAAGCTATAAAAGGCATTAATATTATCAATTATCGCAAATATACAATGATAACTTTGTATTAATAGCATTTTTGTAATATAATATAAATATATAAACGCTTTAAACATTTTATAATAAGCGTTCTTGGAAAATCATCAATTTATTGATCGATATGCGATTAGAATACAATAATCCCCTAGGCATCAAAAGATAACCGGCAATAAAGTAGCGGATAAATTAGCAAACGCGAGCGCGAAGAGCGATATAATGGATTTAAGGTTTATTGTATAATTTATAATCAATAAGATAAAATCGATAATATAAAGTTTAATTTGCAATGCTACAAATGAATGGTAAAGTAAAAACAAACTTATATTAGTAAAAAGATATTGCAAATAGCAATTAAATCATGCTTTTAAAAAGCTTACAAAGTTTAAATTTGCAAAACCAATATTATATCAACTATTCGCTTTGCGATCTAAATATAATAATTTTAAAGCTTACTATAAGCAATTCAAATACAAAGATATAGAGATTTATTGTTTATATAATAAAGCTAAAACTTTAAAACATTTTGTTTTTTACAAGATCTCTATTAAACGATTTCATTTGTGATTGTTAAAGCCAACTCGCTTTTCAACGATTATTTAGAAAAAATATGATTATATACAATAGCTTTTTGCTTTTCCGCAAAAGTTCGAACGTTTTATTGCAATAATTCGATATTTTATATTCTATAATCGAAAGCTTTACAATACCCCGAATAATATTCAATCTAATACTTTACCCGATCTTTTTTTTACTTCCCTCTTTCTTTTTCACTTTTTGCTTTACTTTAAAACCTAATTTGAAGCGCGATCTATAAAGCGCAATATATTACTTTATACAACGATACAAAAGCTACAATTTAATATAACAATTGCTTACTTAGCACTTTTTACTAATGCGATTACTATATAATTTAATATTTACTCTTTTTAAATATAATAAACAAAGACTAATCCTATTAATACAAAACGTTTCTTCAAATAGCAGAAAAAGATTATTTAATAAAATTAAAGTTGTAAAATATCGTTAAAAAAAAGCGATCTCAATACTTTAACTTAATGATATTGTACGATACGTATCTAAATGATAAGCTTTTGAGCTTTTGGCCCATTAGTGTATCATCTATCTCTAATACCCTTCGAGAGGTTAAAAGCCTAGCTAGCTTATATAGATGTTAAATATATAATAATAAAAAAAACGTTTATTTTTATAAAGCTTCGATTTATTAAAAAAGCTAGATTGTTTATTATTAATAAACTCATTAATCTTTTCGATTTTAGGATTTTTAAAGACTATTATATTAAATATAAATGCATTAGAACTATTAATAGGTTCGAAGGATATAACTAATCGATGAAATATCGTAACTTAAACAATTTGAATTGTGTAAAGTATAAAATGTAATATAGTATAATTGAAATGTAAATTTTTCGATAATATAAATAAAAATAATAAAGAAATAACAAGAATAATATAATAAAGGGAAAAACAAATCCTTAATAATAAATGAAGAACTTTGATAATAACAGAATCCCTATTCATTTCGATAGTAATATTTTACAAAGTTCGCAAAATATCGTTATGTATATCTATCGATATTGAAGTGTAATACATTGATCGGTGTAATTTAACTTATACAAATTCATCAAAACAATATTAGATCAATTAGGTAAACAACCAAAATATATTTAGAACCTTCTCGAATATTTAGTATTCGGTTATACCCAAACCTAAAATAAAATTTTTACAATCGCGTTAAAATTTATTATTGCTTATCGTCCTATAAAATCGATTTATCTTATGTATTAGTTCTTGGCGTTTTAGTTATAAATACTCAATCGAATCAAAATATAACTAAATCGATTCAATAGTTATTTAAAGTTCCGATAGATTGTACTTTTTGATTTTCAGATTTAAATAATAAATCATTTAAAGATATTATAAAAACCTTTTCAACATTAATATCAAAAGCTATATAAACAATGCATATTAATATGAATTTTTCGGGTTATAAAACTATAAAATAGATTTAATATATAACTTATAAATCAAATCGCTAAATAAAGAAAACTATTGCTTTTGATAATAATTATCAATCTTATAATTATTTTATATTGTTATTCGATTTGTAATATAAACGCTATCAAATCTTATCTCTATTATCGTTATATTTAAATAATCGATATCGGATAAGATTTCAATTATTTGCGATTTGAATTCCTTTTTTTCAAAGTATAATTTATTCCATTGTTTTTGTTTTCTTTTTATTTTTATCAAAGAATGTAATTCTATATCATCATTATTTATAGTTTCTTTATTAACTTTTCCGATACTTTGAATTCCTTACAAAGTACTTTAATATATCGAAAAGAATTTAAAGTTGCATATTACTTTTATAAATAACTAATTTTGGATACACTTTTATTCTTATATAAATCATCAATATAAAAGGAAAAAAAGTAAAGAATAAAAACAATAATAAAAAAATAGCTTTCTAGAAAAGAACAATACAATAAAAGGGAAATAAAGATTAAAGTTAACTAAGATAATCATTAACGATAAAAAAGGGAAAAATAATCAAGATAAATAATCTAGATTATAAGGAATATATACATAATCAAGAAAAGAAATGGTAAAACTTAATAAATAAAACATAACATAATGATCTAAGATATAGAGTGAGAGGAGTATAAATACTCTTTATAAGAGGCGAGGTCACGTGAGGGTGTTGGGTCCGAATGGTCGGAGCCATTCTGCAATCTCACAATATAAATATGGAACATGTAGAGAACCTGATATAACAAGCGTTTTCAAAAAGCTATAAGCCCATTAGCGCATTGGTAAAATGTATGACTTGAAATACTCGTATAGGGAGACATGACTGGATATTCGCTTGTAGCACCTCGATGGAAAAATCAAACCCACATGATTTCATCCATCGCATTAGCAATTTATATGCTTTATGAGCAATGAGCTACAACGATATTGATTGGTTATTATAGAGACGACATATAAGAGCCATACTTAGTATATAAGGGATGTTGTAATATCATATATACTAAATGAGGGGTACATGGAGCACTAGGTATAATAAACGTTTTCAAGAAGAATATTTGGTTCTAAATCGAATCCCTCCAATTTTCGTCTGAGATAACTGGTTGATTGGTTATACCCATAATTTCAAACCCAGCTGGATCCGCAGATTCAAAATCATCAATCATGTAGCCTGAAGTATTCTCTCATCCAACGATTTATATCTACACGGCGATTTACTAAATAAAGGATTTGCCCATTAGGAAGGAGCTCAAACTAAATTTGGAAGAAGTACATTTGAGTATGATAGCTATTGTTGGTATAATTGTAAGTAATATCGAGGGGAAAACACAGGAATTTTAAGCTGATATTTTTGAAGCAGGACGTGATTGCATCAGATAGTAAGTGTTCCAGAAAAATCACAGGCCTGCAAAATTAGAAGATTGGCCATTCAAGATATAGTATACAACCGGTGAGATCACAGCATTCATGCCAGTCATTAATAGATTCGTGCAGCACGCTACGGCTGTCGTGGAGCCTCCTCTGAGAGCTGCGGAGGGGTGGATTTTCTGCAAGTTTTGACGATAATATAATTAGCAACGCATGTAGCTTATGTGAATCGGGGTGCACTCTGGACATCTCGGCACCAACGAAACCCAGTGCAGCTGCGAAAATCATCCAATTCTGGGGTTCGAGCACAAATCCAACAGTTCGAGTAACTGTATTCTTAGTAATTACTGTATTCCGAGTTTCCGCGGGTTTCGAGTGTATGGTCAGTTATGATTTACGAGAAGTTCATTTTATCTTACCAGAGCTAATAAATTAGCCCGAAGTCATTTTTGCTTCCATGAGGGTCTTTCTCATCACTAGTTTGATCATTTTGAAACTCGTTGTTGATCTTGTCGAAGGGCCAAAAAGAGAAAGCCTTGAGATCACTTATTGGAAAAACTCAGGAGCATTTAACGAATACCTTGTCAGTGTTAATGCTGAGAAATTTCTTGCTTTCTGGTCCTCTTTGACTAACGCAGCTTTCAGTTTAGTAATATTCAAGTCGCGGTATTTTCAGGTACAGAAACAATAAGCTTTCGGAAAACTATTTCAGATGCTACGAAGCAGACATTTTTCCGTTTCTTTCTCTTCTATATTTTTTGAGTATCTTGAAATTAGGAATAGTTGGGTGGGTCCGAGTTATTGTTTTTTATACCGTGCCAATCTACTAACATTTCATACTTCATATGACAGCGAAGTTCTATCTGTTTGCACTAGAGAAGCGGGCTGATCTCCATTATTCTTCGCTTTCTAAGCCGCTGGGATTTAGGTTCTCCCTTCCAATATCAATCCTATCGCTTGTATATCTGCCGTTAGTAGTGGGTCTGCTTGTATTCTCCTAGTATCTCGTACACTCTACAAAGTATGGCTTGAGCGCCGATGGCTATCCTCTAGAGTTGAAAGATCTTTATGAAATAGAATCTATTGGGTACACCATGGTATGAGGAGGGTCTGAGTGTGCTTCCGGTGCCACTAGTATGTACGACCGTTGGTAAAAAGGTGTCTCTTGTTTTTGAGTTGCTACTATATATGATCACAGGGGCAGGATTGATTGGAATAATTCTCATAGAGGCCACTTATTCCAGGTATATTTACGTCTTCAAGACGCAGGGTATTCATAAATTGCATGATGCCGGACAAGGCGCTTCCGGGAAACAGACAAGAAGACACCCTCTCCATGCTGTTCGTAAAGCTTTCCATCGGCAACGAATTGTGTTTCGAGGGAAGTTGCTTCTCGCAGTCAGTTCCCAAAAGTCAATTTAATTAGACAGACTGAACCAATAGTACAACAGTAGGTGAAATTGATGCTCCTTGCAGTATTTATACAACCTTGAGGTATTACTGAGCAGAATACAGGCACACAATTCTTGTCCCCTAGGGAAGACTAATCTGCGCATATAACTGCCAACTGACAATGTTAGGGTTAGAGCAAGCTAAGTTTACAGTGGGACCTTGATGGCATACTTATGTAGGTATGTAATTATCATGCTGTAGTCTACGTGTCTAATCTAGCATATAACGATACACCATTGGATCAACAGGATCTAGTGGGATCTTAATGGTATACTTATGTAGGTATGTATCACGCTGTAGTCTACGTGTCTGATCTAGCATACAACGATACACCATTGGATCAACAGGATGGGGTGGATATAAACAATGTGCTGACTCAGTATAGTCCCTGACAGAAACACCCAGCGGCCGCCGGCACAAACCTATTGCTGATCATCTCATCAGGGGTAATATCCGCACCTATGAGATTCATTTCCGTTCGCTACCAACTCAAGATGCAGATTTGATCATCATGTTGCAGATTCTCCCCGCACTTCATATGAGATCTAATATAGAGCCCACCAATGGGTGCACGGACTTGTGAGACCACTTTTTCAAAAGCATTAAATTACATCAAAAGTTAACAGTTTCAAAATTTTCTCAAAATTTCAATCTATGCAGAAAAGTAAAAAAAGTATAAAATTTCTAATAAAATTTTCAAATTCATATATTAGAAGTATTTTAAAATTCAATTAAATAGAGATTAAGGAACAATTATAGAATTGAATTTAATTTATATTTTTGAATCCAAGTATTCATTCAATACATTTTTATCTTTCAATTCATAAAATTTGATTAAAATATTATTATAGATTTCAAATTCGAAGTCAACATATTATAAATCAAAATTTTAATGAAATTTTAAATCTGTTGATTTTTGATGTAACGTTGAAAAAGTGGTCTTACGAGTCCGTGCACCCATTGGTCGTCGAAAAGCAAAGATGGTTCCTACACTTATGCAATACCACTTCAAGTACCGCTGCTACATTCAGGCTGAATTCATTTTCTCCTCATCCCCTCTTCGGTCGAAAAGAACGCTTAGCATTAATCGTGATGAAGAACCTGAGTTATGATTATATCTGGCTTTATGTTCTCATCTGGATATTGGACATACGATAGATTATCGAGTTTTACTTCGCTTTATTTTATCATCAAACGATATTGTTGCGTTCATAATGCGGATTTCAAAGTTATCAAGTGCCATCGCTATCACTAGTGCTAGTGCACAAAAGTTTCCCGATTGTGTGAATGGTCCTGTCAGTAACATCCTACCTATGAATTCCAAATTTGCATTGAGCTTCTACTTACTAGAACTTGTCAGTTGGCCAATAATACAGTGTGTGATACGACCGTTGATCCGTATACAAGAGCTTCAGCAGTAAGTCGAAGTCACATATAAATACGTTACTTCTATCGTTGTGCTAATGCCCCGTAGCTGGTATCATTCTTTACTCTGGCTGAAAAAATCAAAAATACGGGAAACACAAGCCCTGGTGTTTCAAGGATTGGTCTTCCTGCATACCAATGGTAAGTCCTCATCTGATGAAACATATTAATATTATTGTATTGCTGAGACGAAGGCTTCCAGGTGGAACGAAGCCCTCCATGGCCTTGCCCACGGAACTTCTTGGGGAGCTGCTGGACATAACTTTTCCTACTCCACATCATTCCCCCAACCAATCTTAATGGGAGCATCATTCGACGACGAATTAATACACAACGTAGCTTCTCAAATTTCTACGGAAGCACGTGCTTTCAGCAACGCTAACAGATATGGCCTTAACTACTGGACACCTAACATCAATCCGTATAAAGATCCCCGCTGGGGTCGAGGCCAAGAGACACCTGGTGAAGACCCATTCCATGTCTCAAGTTACGTCAATGCACTAGTCACCGGGCTCCAAGGTGGTCTTGATGATCTACCCTACAAGAAAGGGGTTGCGACTTGCAAGCATTACGCAGGATATGACCTCGAAGATGGTGGTGGAGTTAAAAGATATGGATTTAATGCCATAATAAGTTCCCAAGATCTGAGAGATTATTACCTTCCACCATTTCAGCAATGCGCTAGGGACTCAAATGTGCAGAGTGTAATGTGCAGTTATAATGCGGTAAATGGTGTTCCCACCTGTGCTGATGAATGGTTGTTGCAAAGTCTTTTGCGAGAACACTGGGGGTGGACAGATGAAGATCAATGGGTAGCCAGTAAGCGAGAATCCCTCCCCATGTAAAATTTTATGAATACTAAGCGAAATAGGCGATTGTGATGCCGTAAAAAATATCTGGGATTCTCACCACTACACGTCCACCCCAGAACAAGCAGCCGCCGACGCACTGATTGCAGGAACTGATCTTGATTGTGGTACTTTCTGGCCCACGTATCTAGGCTCAGCTTATAACCAAAGCCTGTACAATATATCTACTCTAGACCGATCGCTTATCCGGCGCTACGCATCACTAGTTCGGCTCGGTTATTTTGATCCTGCTTCTGTTCAGCCATATCGTCAACTTAGCTGGTCCGATGTTTCTTCCCCGGTTGCTGAGAAACTTGCACTTCAGGCGGCAGAAGGTGGAATTGTCTTGCTCAAAAATGAAGGATTGCTGCCTTTATCCTCGAAAATTAAAAATCTGGCACTAATTGGTCCATGGGCAAATGCCACAACTCAGATGCAAGGGAATTATTATGGGCGAGCTCCCTACTTGCGCTCCCCATTGATTGCAGCGCAGAATGCTGGCTTCAACGTTACATATGTTCAAGGTGCAGATATTAATTCTACAAGCACAACACAATTTGCGGCAGCGATAGCTGCAGCAAAAAAGGCTGATGTCGTCATATATGTTGGTGGGATCGATTACTCTATAGAAGCGGAAGAAAAGGTACATTCTCTAAGATCAAAAATAATATAATCTTGACTGACCTTCTCAAAATCAGGATCGAACGACCATTGTCTGGCCTGCGACTCAACTTTCTCTCATCAATCAACTGTCTAATCTATCCACCCCTCTCATAATCTCTCAGTTGGGCTGCATGATAGATTCTTCTTCTCTTCTGACTAATCCCGGTATCAATGCTCTAATCTGGGCTGGTTATCCTGGCCAGGAGGGTGGAACAGCTATTTTCAACATCCTCACAGGGAAGTCAGCACCAGCAGGCCGTCTGCCCATTACTCAATACCCCAGCAATTACGTAACCCAGGTCTCGATGACCGATATGAATTTAAAGCCCGGAAAAAATAATCCAGGACGAACTTACAAATGGTATAATGGATCTCCTGTTTTTGAATTTGGTTTTGGATTGCAATACACCACCTTCAATGCCACCATTACACCTCCATCCTCCAATACATTTGAGATATCTCATCTACTTTCCAATGCGTCAAAGTATAAAGACTTGACGCCCTTCCTCACTCTTCCAATAAGAGTTTCAAATACGGGCTCCACGAAATCGGACTATGTACTCCTGCTTTTCCTGACTGGCTCTTTCGGACCAACGCCATACCCCAAGAAGTCTCTAGTTGCGTACACTAGAATTCATGAAATTATCGCAGGTAAGACCGCGAATGCAGAGTTGAAGCTGAACCTGGCAAGCTTGGCGAGAGGGAATGAGAATGGAGATTTGGTATTGTATCCGGGTGACTATAAAGTTGTGGTTGATATTGATGGGATCGATGAATGGAGCTTCACGTTGAAGGGAGAGGAGGTGGTTTTGGATAGCTGGCCTGCCAAGCCGAAGCTGAGATAAGGAAAGTGAATGCCTGCTATCAATAGGAATATTGATGGTAGCATCTTAAGGTTTAGCTGGGGGAGAGGTTTGAATGGTAGGTACTTCGTAAAATGCCAAGATTGATAGGCTCTTGGGAATACTCGCATTCCCTGATTACTAGATGCTCGATAGTATTTTATTGCCCAGAGAAGATGAGCTAAAATATCTGATATCAAGAATAGGGATTATTATATTCCAATACTCTTGATCCTCGATACCATAATCGCTTAAGAGTGTATTGTTATTCCTATTGAAGTGCTGTCAATCATTCAGGAATCAGCAATCTGACCCAGGCTTTTAAGATAATGGATTTTAGTGTAAAAACACGCTGAAATCTACGCCCAAAATCCCATTACAGGGATGTCTCATAGTACCGAGCGTACCTTCCAAGCATTCCAAACACTGGACACCGCTATTATCATGCAATGCACTCACATAGCATTTCATACATAATAAGTAGAAAGATATCTTGCTTCTATCATCCTATCTCAAGGAAGATATATATATTCTTCTCAATTTTCAAAATAGGACTGTAAGTCAAAATGTTCAACGCTCGAAGTGGCCTCAAAAATAAGCTTGAGCATCACCGATAAGTTTCGCTTAAACCAAGAATTTCCGAAGAAAGATATGAGCAAGGGAATTTGTACCAGACCATGATTGGTTGTGCGAGTTGGGCGAGAATACTACATGCGGCGGAGATTATCAAAGATTATGAGATTGTCCCAGAGTTTGTAAAAGAGGAAATACCCGAGGAGTTGGAATCGGAGACGAGGCTTAGGGATTCTGTTCTGGGACTATTAAGTAAGTCACGTTATTATTGTGTCTTTTTAAGATACTCGAGTACACCCTCCAGCTTTCCTGACGGGACAACCGCTTCTGTTGTTGACAAACTTGCTCGAATGGGATCTGAAGTATTGATAGAAAGATATCTCATCATTCCTTAATGTAGTTTGTTTGCCTTTGATACGCAGTTGATGCAATTTCATCCGGAGCCTAGCGATTAGAGAGAAGATGTAGGAGCCGGAGCCCCGGCAGCCACAATTCGATCATCCGGCCACTTTGGAGTTTGATCAAGCTCCAGTTTCAATATTTCAGGGCGTTTGTAATGGCCACTAGCATCAAGCCAAACCTTCACACCTCCCAAGTCATCCAAATTAATTGCAGCCTTCAGAAATTTATCCTCAGCCCCGGTATGCGGGCCAGCAAGTACAGTGCAAAAAGGATGGATCACTGCACTCCATCCTCCTCCCTTCTTCACCAAATCTTGAGGTCCCAAGTTCTCTTCCATCCACTCTAATGTCTCGTCATCCACATAACTACTGGCACAAATGACCCATACCTGTGCAGTAAAAGCATGATTCTTCATCAGTGCTTCGATTTGCACATTAGCCACGGGTTCAAACCCAGACACCGTGTTCAACGCAGGCCACGCCGCTGCATGAATCTCCTCCCTGTCTTCAATCAACGCCTGCCGTGCATTATTCATCGTATTTTCCCAGCACGCCAATCCACCAATTCTTCCAACGCCACTCGGCCACACACGTAGCGTATGGCCACTTCCTTGCGCCCACACGGTGCGTTCCGCATGCGTCGGTTGAATCTTCCGATGCACGCCCAGTAGCGTCCCGTCGTTATCGATAAATGCTTGCGAGTTGAATAACGTGTACCCTCCTTCGACACGCTCAGATATCCCAATGCACACGGCGATTTTGAGTTCGGAGCATAGTCGCATGATGGGGAGGAGGTCGCCTCCTGTTGATCCGATTACGATGCTTTGCTCCGCGTATTGGGCTTGCGCGCGCGCATATTTGAGGGGTGGGTAGGTTTGGATGAAGTACTGGGTTAGGGTTTTTGGGTTAGTTCTTTGGGTTAGGATGAGAGTTGATCGGGAATTAGGGTGGGATTTGAAGTTTCTTGAGTGGTTGAAGGGAGATATATATACCGGATATCCAGGTATGAATGTCTCGGGAAATACTAGGTAGTCAATTCCTTGTCTATGCCCTTCTTTAATGAGTCGCAATACTTTCTCGATCCCACCAGCTCTATCCATAAATACAGGCGCGGCATGAACTGCAGCTCCAATAATCTGCTTTGCCATTTTTGCAAGAATCTTCTTATGGCGTTGAGATCAAAGGCCATTGTAATATGAAATAAAGAGGATAAATGAGCGCTACAGTGAGGACTTTATATTATACCGATTACCAGCCCATTCAACCTTACTATCTTGAAATATCTCATAGTATTAGATAATTCTGATTGGTACCACTCGGGTGCTTGCTCATTTGCAAGAAGGTAGGGGCGCCCTTAATTTGAAGTCGGATTTTGTCTACTCGAGTAGATGCATCAATCTTATACGATGTAACCTTACTTGGGTGAGATCCCATGGAATCGCTCGCATTGCCCCTGACTTTGCCCCTCACTTTGCCCCGCTCCTAGGGTCGTACTGTTGTAACGTCGTCGTTTGTCGCGTGGCTTGGTGATTTATGACTTATGGACTATGATAGTTCTACTTAATACAGGGCAATTTCAACCTAACTACACTTAAACTCTTTAAATAGCACGACAGTGACTATTTAGAGTTCTGGATGAATGTTATGCATACAAATGTCTGTATTATTTCTATCGCTCAAATTGGCAAACTACCTCATCTATTCGAGATAGAAATCTTATTAAAAACGTTAGGTTCTGTAAGATCTTGTCACGTTATACGAGTATTAACAGCATCATTAGTATGCCGATAATATGTGGCCCTTTAAGGAATAGTAGTAGATAATGAAACGACAATCATCAAGTAATTGGGCATTTGAAATTATTCGAGAAGACTCTCATCAAACATCAAGAAAAGATGTAGTGGATTCAAATCAGTATTTTAATCAACAACGGTATTGAGGAAAATGAAAGATTCAAGATTTTCCTATCTCTTCCAATCACTGAGGTGAAATCAAAGGACCAATTCTGTGGCAAATATCGAGTACGCTTTGTACGAGAGACGGAAAATTCATTAGAATTACATCAAAAGAATTTTTTTTGGACATTGATGCAATCGTTAACGAGGTTGAAGTAGAAGTGCGTGACAAACTACGACGGTTAGAATGTGCTACAGAATCTTGACATTCTGAACGACTTTGGAGTTTTGAATCAACAACAGAATCTAGCACCGAGAAATGAGCTCTATATAGATATTCAGATCTTATTCGAAAATTTTAGTTCTACAAGAGGCTGTTCAATCTAGAATATAGAATACATTTGTTATTATCGTTCATTTGACTAGAATTGATCAAAACGACAATGGAGTTCAAACTTACTCGTAGCTATATTCCTTTTCAACCTCTATAATTTTCAAGGTGATCTAATCGAATAATTAGAGGACTTTTGGATACCAAAACAGAAGCGGGAAAGTCCTCAGAACCCTTGCATCTCGATAACTCGTTTTCATTATCCAATACAAAATAAAATTTCCGTTCGACGAGCGATTAAATAAGAAGAAAGTGATGGATGAAACATAAAATCTGAAAGCTCAATGGAAACTGAGAGCGGGGGGTGGGAAGAAAGAACGAGGGGCTATCGAAAATTATCTATTGAAATTTTCAATGCAAAAATATGCCGAGATTCACTGTAGAAGAAGAAATTCATCTAACAACTTGGTTCCTACTCGAGTATAAAATTTATTCTTGATTGCTTTCTTCAAACTTACCTTTTTACACTTAAATTATTTGTAGACCAATTATCAAGCTATCCAGAGAAAACCTAAACGGAATGATAATTCTACTTGGAACAACTCAACAGGTTCAGCCCTAATCAGAATTCATCTTTCGAATTTTAGAGTGGGAACAGGAAGATCTGATAAATAGTTGACTTCAGA
This sequence comes from Monilinia aucupariae, assembly GCA_002162555.1. NCBI lineage: Eukaryota > Fungi > Ascomycota > Leotiomycetes > Helotiales > Sclerotiniaceae > Monilinia > Monilinia aucupariae. The sequence continues at coordinate 2,263,771 of NGKF01000006.1, forward strand.
TGAGATGAATATAAATTAGACTTTGGATTTCTCGTTGATTTCCAAATAAATGATAAATATGTTGCATTATCGTTGACCAGCACGCTTCGTTCTACTATCTACGATATTGACAGTAAATGCTAACAACTGATAGCAACGAGGAAATACTTTGAACACTTGATCATCTCAAACGTAAATTAATCGAGCTAGAATCGAATTTCTTTGTATCCATTTGGAATTCTATTCTACATGTAGTTCTCGAGGAAAACCCACCAGATTTCCGACATGGAGTCATTGCTTGTGATAGCAGTTGCAATATAAGTAAGGGCAATCAAACTATTCAATCTTTTAATAGATAGTAACATAGAGAGATAGCGGAGCCAAAGATAATTTTTAGCCTAATTTGTGACAGAGGTTGAGGATCATAATACAATATGATGGCTTGATTCATCAAACTGAATCACCAAATCTAACCTGAAGAACAATGAATTTCTTAAAGCCAATAGTGTATGAAACCTACTTCATCATGCATACTAAATCGGGTTGAATAATAAAAAATTTATAAGAATTCCCTGCTGTTTGGTACCTATTATATTAGAGCAAGTCTAGAAGTGCAATGAGATCTCAGTAGTGTATAATAACGGATAGAATATAGAGCTATAGAATTAGTTGTTAGAGTCTATACTCAATTCTATTATATATACAGTACATTGACTTGGTATAATCCCTAGCACTATTCTTGAACCTTTCTGGGCTCTTATTGTACGCAGCTGCAACAAATGTAATCCTCAAAAGCTAATCTATATCCTCTTATGATTAAACCCGTATAAATTAGTACGTTGTTTAGATTGCTCGGAGGGATTAGACATCAAATAGATCGATCTCAAAGCGTTAGACTTCTAGTCGTGTATATAGCTCTCAATATTCCGTAGCCTTCGTCCTGTAGTTTTGAATTCTAAATGTTAGTTTATACGAGTATTGCTATGACTATCGTCACATATATTCGAACGTAAGACCATAGATATCTCTTCACTTGATTTAACGAATACTCTCATACCTAGAATGAGATATACAAACTCGCGTAGATTGAATGTAGCACGATATTTAGAAGCGAAATTCTATGCTTAAGTTCTGCCTTTGATGATATCATCTGATACTCGAGTACATAATAGATAATTACACGACAATATCGAAAGTATACATCTTTAATCACTGTCACTATATATCTGATTATGAACAATACAATAGTATACCGAGAGCAAAATTCTCTAGATACATCTGGACTTCACGTCTCTTGATTCTTTTGATCTAGGTACATTTCTTTGCGATTAGTATTTTGATTTCAACGTTGCAATGAGACTATATATGCAAAGACCGTAACTACTATGCAGAGACTGAAGAGAAGAATTAAAGGTGAATATTTTCAAGATTTCAGAATATATCATCGAGGTCTTGAAATATCATATTATGTGGAATAATTATGAGTTAATAAACTTATTGTAGTAGTAGAGTGTATATTGTCTAATATGCTAGAAGTGGCATATGTGTTCTACTGAGTATATGAGGTGGAGACATTTAGCTAGGTATAGCGCTACACGTAATTACAATAGCCCCTCTATGGTCGAATTCGACCATCAAAATCATATAAAAAAAAGGCTTTTTAAAAAGCGTTTTTGAAGGTTTTTTGAAATGCTTTTTGACATTAATGATTCTGTATCTCTCAAACCTTTATATAAGCCCAAAACGTACTTTGATTGGTTCATTCCAAACCCAAAAATCTGTACAATTGAATACTTTGTAAAAACAACCACTTTTTCCATTACTTTCGATTTCTTAATGTTGTATATATATCCCAAAGCTTTATTAACTTTCGCAACAACGATTTATTATTATTACAATGTTTACATTTCTTTTTGAAAGTTTAGCATTTTATAGCTATACTATATCGCGATACAAAAGCTTCTTTAACGTTTTTCGAAATTAAAACCAAACCTTTTGCTATAAATCAAAAATCCAAAGTAAATTAATTGTTTTGTCAAAATATCAACTTTTTGTTTAAAACTAGGGATTCATATCATTTGTAATCTCTTGTTTTCGATCATATCCTTTTGTATAAAATGCCACCGTATACCAATATGCTTAGCTTTACTATAGAACTTATTTTTTTACATCCAATCAATGCCACTCTTATTGTTGCAATATAATGTAAATATAAATGGTTTTGAAAAGGTTCGTTCTTTTAAATCGATAATTAGCTTTTTAAGCTACATAACTTCTTTTGCATCCTTATTTACAATTATAATCTTAACTTTTATTGTACAAAATGCCATAGATTTTTGCTTATTTGAGGATTATATTATTGCGCTTTTATATCGAATAACAATCACTCTTTGTATCGATTTTCGATTCGCTTTTAAGCCTTATATAGTATTTATAAAAATATCGTAGAAACATAGCAAATACTATAATCGATTCGAGTAAATTGTATTAACATTGATTGTATTATCGAGGAATTTTAGAAAGTGATTTGCAAAGATTAAATGCTCTCTTTTAAAAGCATGCATTACTTTTGCGAATTAATTAATTAAAAACGTAAAATCGCTTTTTGTTCTATTTATCAAATAAATCCCTAATCTAATAATTTGTAAATATAAAGCTTTATCGCTTTTGCTAAGTAGCTTTGCTATTGTAACTGGTTTTAGTATAATACCAGTAAAAAGAAGGAGATTCCGAAATATTGAATTATAGATTTTGAATCGTTTCAAAAGCTTTTTGATATACACTCTCTAATATATTTTAAAAGATCTTTAAGCTCTATTTCGCTCGATTTGGATTCTTAAAAAGATTTATATCGATCCAAGATCTTTACATTTCCATTTTCGATTTATAATCTTTTTGATTGTATTAACCGCGGATTGTGATCTCAATATTAACAAATCGTTTATATAAAGTAGGATATATACTTCTTTTTCAATAAACAAATTGAGATTTGCTATTGAAATTTATAAACTTATATTTTTAAAGAATAATTTAATTGTTTACTATTATACTTTCGAAGTTTGTTTCAATTTATAAAGTGATTTCTTGAGTTTAAAGTAACTATTAATAAAGTTCAAAGCAAATATTTTTTCAAAGAATCGTAGGATCTTCATTAAGATTTCAATATCGATTAGTTTCTTATTTAGGAATGCTGTATTAATATTTATATTATCGATTTTTAAATCTTTTTCTACTACTTTAGCAAAAAAGGTTCGCAATATAGAATATCTTGCAACTTCTACGAATATTTCTGTAAAATCGATTCTATATTTTTGCAAGAATCCTTTAATTACTAATCTAGCTTTTCTTCTTTCTAGCTTGCCATTTTGATCAAGCTTGTTTTGTAGAATCTATTTAAACTTCAAAAGTCTTTTCCCTTTCGAAAGGGATCCATTAATTACTTCAAAAGTATTATTGTTTTTCAAACTAATCAACTTTGTTTTGATTGCTTCCATTTATACCTCAAAGTTCGAATCTAAAGCGTTTTCCAGATCGATAGTTTCAATATTGATATTTGTATATAGATATACTACATCAAAGTTCTCTATAAAATGTTGTGCTTTTTTCTTCACAATTTCTTTGATTCCAGTTTGAGCTTATAAGCCGCGAATTGTAGCTATTGTAGAAAAAGCTTTTTCTAAGCGAAGATTCTATATAAAATTATCTTTATCTGAATTTATAAAGAGATCTGATTTTTTATCTTTATAGTTTAAGCCTATAAAGACTTTTGATTATTTTGATTTAATATTTAAACTTATAAAAGCTTTTGATCATTTTATATTAATATTTAAACTTATAAAAACTCTTGTTTGTTTTGTATTAATGCAAGTTCTTTTCTGATTTCGTTAATCTTTTGTAAAGTGATTTCCCATCTGATTCGTTTTCCCTCTCGATTTTGTCGAAATCTCTTTATAATTTAATATATTTGAATCGTTTTTTAATAGGAATTTATATTTATTAAAATTAGCATTTGTTGTTTTTATTATCTTTAAAGTAAAGAAATTAAAAAGCTTGTAAATTTGGTTCCTTTTTATATTAACGAAAAGATATTCTTTCTTTAATATTTTTAATTCAAACTTTTTTATAGTTTGCTCTAATTGTTAAAGATTATATGCAAATATTGTATATCCAAATATTCTTAGTTTTTGTAAATTTGATTAATAACTATTGTAAACCTCAAAAAGCATTATAACTTTCGAAAATGTTTCAATTTCTCCAAAAAATAATGTTTTTGTAGAAGATTGATTTTTTAAATAAACAATGTATAATATTGTAATTTCCTATTGAATTAAAGGCATTTCTAACTTTACTAAAAGATTTTTTGATATAGCATTTATATCCTATATTTTCTTTTTAGCGATATTGTTTATAATATGCTTTTCTAAAAGAAAAAGCTTAAATTGTATGCTTTTCTTCAAAATCTTTATTTGGAAAGCGATTTCAAATTCGCTCTTGCTATTATTGGTATATATTATAACGATTTTGTTATTAGACTTTATTTCGATCAATTTGAACAAATCCAAAAGTATTGGTACAATTATAACCACGGATTTATCAAAAGTATATTTAATCCATATAAGCTTTGTAATGTTATTCACAATTATTATAAAGTATTTGTTGCTCGAAGAGGATATCTTTTGAATTTCAAAAAGATCACAATAAAAACGATATAAAATCGTAAACGTTTTAATAATTGTATATTTATTAAAGTGTTTTTTTATTCTTCTTGTTAAATAGAGTAAATACATTGATTTTCTTGTTGATTTTCGTTTTCTTAATAATTTTAAGTTTGTATACGCTTTTGAAAGTTTTCAAAGCTAATCGTAATTGAAATGATTAAACCAATGATGTACTAAATTGGATATAGATTTGTAAAAATCAATATCATTTATAATAACAAATTCTTCAAATATAAGATTAACAAATTGTAATACAAAATCTTGTACAATATAATAGCCAAATGCTTTCTTTATTACAAATTTCAATTGGCCAAATTTCTAATAAAATATTGATTCTCTTTCGAAAATTATTTTGCATTCATTTTTAATGAGAAAATTAATAGAAATTAATTGTATTGTTCCAAATTTCTTTATATACTATATATCGGGAAATATAAGTCTATCAATTTGTATATTTCTGTATATTGCATTTAAAGCAAATAATCTATTTGCAATTTGAACTTTTTGTAGTATAAATCATTTTGTAACGTTATTCAAAGCTTTAAACTGGTTAATAAAGTGATGGGAAACTTTTAAATCGAATATTTACTTTAAATCGTCACCATTTGCTTAAAAAAAGACATCAAGATAATAAAAAGAAATATAATTGCCATTTAATACTATATTTGCTTTTGCTTTTTCAAAACCAGAATTTTCGCTATTTGCAAAAGCTTTATAGGTACGTTTTTCATTTTTTTTAAGTATGCGATATTCTTTTTTGAGATATTCATATTTCTTACAATAATGATATTAAACCTTTCTGATTCGAAATGATTTATTTCGATTATATAATCTTTTTGATTTTCTTTTACAATTACTTTCATAATCATCTTTTTCATTGCGATTGTTTCGTTTTCCTTTATTTGAAGATTTTATAGCAAATACAACAGCTTTAGCTAGTTCTTTAATTTTTTAAAAAAGTATTACAACCTTTTCCAAAATATTATCCATTAAATTAATATAAGTATAAGTTATTGTCTACGCTTCGAAAATAAATATATATATCAAAAACATATCTTTTATCATATCCTTTATAATTGGTTTGGAATTATCGAAAAATGTCTTCTAATATGTTTGTAGTTTTTAAAGGAATATTTAAACAATTTCGTTTTTATAATCAAATTCTTTTTTAAAGAACAATCTTTTTATACTTATTACAAAAGATAGATTGAGAATTTAATTATATATCGATAATATTTTCTATATGCTAGCAAGATCATCGCGATCTTGATTATCTTTAATTATATTGCGATGAGTACTTGTTAATTCCGCTATTATAATCAATGTAGCTTATTTTACTCTTTTATTATAATCTTTGAATATTACATCAAATTTCTTTTTCGAAATAAACAATGATTTTTGTAGATTTGCTTTTGTTATTCTTTAACAAGATCTTATAGCTCTTTTTACTAAAGGCTCTTCAAAAATAAATCGTTTTTCGATTCCAAATACAATGCTTTTGCAACTAGCTTATGCAAAGGCACTTATATAGTAACTTTTATAATCAGCTTAGTTATCATTGATGAAGATAACAATAGGGCTTTATTTGGTTATAAAAAGAATAGAAAGAGTAAATATATTTGCGTTGAGGAAGAATTGATAAAAAAATGAGGTTTTTGATGAAAATTTCGATGATAAAAATGATGAAAATGATGAAAATGTGATTTTTCCGGCGGAAACATATGGAAAAGCGATCTTTTTCTTCGGAAAAGACATATATTATCGTTTTAATCAATAAAATGATAATCAAATTGCTTCAATGAATATGCAATACAGGGTCATAACCTATTGTAGTAGTAGAATGTATATTGTTTAATATGCTAGAAATGGCATATGTGTTCTATTGAGTATATGAGGTGGAGACACCTAGCTAGGTATAGCGCTATATGTGATTACAACAAAACTGAATCTCGAATAAATTTTCTTAAGCCACACTCATCACATGAATACTCATCCCCTCGCTTATTGAATAAGCTTCAATCATGTTCATTTCACTCCACAAAAGTCAGATATTTCGATTTACTTATTTTCACAGAGAGGTATTCCTTAAAAGTTCAGAAGCCATTGGAAATGAGAACCCGTGAATCACTATACAAGATCTCATCTTTACAAGAGTTTCTTTGGAAACGCAGCGCAACGTGCCTTAATCAATAATAGCAGAAAGTATGATCAATAGTCTGCTATACAAAAATTCACCAGAATATAATCTTTTCTTTCCAACTCCTCCCTCCTCACAGCAGTCTAATCTCAGATTCCAGGCCATTATATAAGACGATGCACAAATTGCTACAGGCAAAATACCAAGACATGGATACTATATGTCAAAGCACTCCCTCGCAGAATACGAAGTATTGTCCTTTGAAGGTAAGGGAGTTTGTTTGTATTTGTTTTGGTAAACTTATGAAGCTAGAATCGAGAAATTTTGAGAAATCCATATCGTCCCATCTTATGCGGCTTTTAGTCTTATCTGATCCCATCGTATCACAGTTACATCTACCAGAGCTCGTCTCCTAAACGCCAGTGGAGCAACAATAAATAACAGTAATAATCAAACCCAAATAATTACCATTCGTACCTCTTCCGATCCCAGATACGAGTACAAACCCAAAGAACCTTTACACCCCCCATCAAAAATCTGGTGACCTTACCGATGTATTCCTTATCGCCATTCTCATTTTCAATCCAAATACGCATCTACAAATTTTGACTTGTATAAATAGTTGAAAACTCGTCTGTTGCCCTAAACTCCACACATAGTAGTTGACCATCACATTGTATAGAGCAGGTAGTTGAATGATAACCATTCTCAACCCCGACAATTGCATAGCCAAACAATTAGCCGTAAAAAAAATCACCATTTCCCCAGCTTGACAACGACCTCTGTGCGACTTGTATTCTCATCGCAATTCCAAAAGCTGATCCGGGATCATCTCATCCTTATACCGAAATTCATCTCAGCCTTAGACATCTAGCTGAAATTTATAACCCTAACAAAAGGTCTACCTCTATCTACATATACACGCATATATGTATATATTTTCGTATCCCTCGGTTTATATCTCATCTTATGTGTGCCAGGACAAACTTATATGAGTGAGAGGTGGGATAGTGAATTATAGGACTGAATGTGTATGCATGCCCTGATGGGTAGCGCGCGGATGAAAGTATGATGGTAATTTGGGGGGTAGGAGGGAGGATTCGAATTCAAGTTTAGAGGGATAGGGAGGAAGGGGTGTATATGGGCTGGTGCTGGAAGTCAAGTCGCTAGTATTTCGGGGAAGCAATGTGCTCCTCTATGTGGATCTTGTTGATTGTAAATTAATACGTGGATATGAAGATTTTGAATAATAACGCCTAAAGATGCCTAAATGTGCTCAAAGAAAGTTACATGGAGAATAACCATCTCTTCTACTAGTACCTTTGCCTTTATGTGTATATACCGACCATTTATTATGCATGAGAACGATTCTACCAAAATCCCAAATCGCCATGCATACCCAAAGATCAAAGCGATTCAAAAACAGCCAACCCAAGCATAACAAGCGGAATCCAACCCATACTTCCCGACCCCTCTCTCCAACCCATCGTTCCCAAACTCGTATTGTTAATCAACAACACCGGCGTCCCCGTCACGTTCACCCCTTCATCAATCCCACAAACAACTTTACACCCCTTACTCTTTCTCTTCCGCAGCTCCCTCTTGCTCCCCGCATAATCTCCACTAGTATTATACGCCAACTCAATCCACTGAATTTGTAGGAACGCCTCATCAAAAAGCGACATATTCCCCGTCCACTCCCCGCCATCACTCCACATATTTAACAATAGACCGCTCGGGCTCTTTGGGACTTGGTACGTGATATTGGCGACGCTTTCGCCGTTGACATACCAGGATGTTCTCTTCGGCATCCAATCCATGCGGTATGTGTTCCAGACGCTCCAATCCAGATCCCCATCGGCCGTGGACGCGTTAGATGTGGCGCGCGGTTCGACATCGCCTGCTTTGTTGAGAGATGGTTGGTTGGTGTATTGGACGACGTTGCGAGGGCCCGATGTGAGGATCTCGATGTCGGCTTCTTGGACCGGGTTGGCATCGAGATATGTGAACATCCCCGCACATGCACCCGCGGAGCCCACGACTCGGGCGAGGAAACGCGCAGAGAGGTATCGGAAGTTTTTTTCGTTGGAGTCGAATTCGGCGACGGATTGAAAGTTTTCGAGGCGCGCTGTGCGGAGGGTGAGGTAGGTATCGTAGGAGGTATCACTGTCGTTTGAGGTTTCTGGAGAAAGCTACGTTAACATCTCCACGGGCACGCGAAGACGGAGCTTGGAGAGCGTACCAATATATACATTATTCGGAGAGTTAACCATCAACACACTACTTCCACTTTCAACCATCGAGTCACTATTATTCCAACTCTGCGTCGACCAATCATTGTTCCACGCTTGATCCGAAAAGAATTCCGAGGTAACAAGCGCATTGGATGTATCACTCTCATTTGAGATCAATTCCGGAACCGTCCTCGATGCTGCGGCTACGCGTCGAAAATCATGGAATCGATGGTATGTGAAATATCTGGATGATGCACTATCGGTTCGAAAACAGGAACACCCTTCTCCATTATCTTTTTGTGCGAAGACATTGACGGTCGTGAACAATAGGACCACAGGAATGGGCGGTAGTGAGAACAGTTTCATTCTGGAGGATTGCTGACCGAGGCCCAAAGGAAGATATATATCGTGGGGAGAACGATGTTGTAGAACTGCGGAATATGTAATGTATTCGGATACAATACAACGTGATGAAGAAACCTCCCACAGAATAGATTGATTCACTTGAATGAATGACCAGTCGAACTATTCGCAGATACTCGTAAAATAATCAATCACAACATAACGTAACGTAACGTAACAACAACAAGATAAAGACGCGGTTGACCGACCAAATACAGAACCTACCCAAAATAACCCAAGAATTCCGATCAAAGCAACAACACGAATGGGAGGTGAAGATATATAGAAGAGGTCGAATCCCTCTTGCCTTTCCTCGGAATCAAACAATCTCTAGTTTGTGCATTGTCGCGGATCTCGGGTTTTTCTGCACAATCCCTTTGTTTTTCCTTTGCCTCGAAACAAGAATGAAAGGTTGGTTGGGTTGAGCTTCGTGTTTGGTTCAAATTTATTGGTTTGAAACGAGGGGCTATCGCGTAATAGGTAAAGCCTACAAGAGGCCTGTGAGTACGCCGGCCACGGTGCGGTTGAAGCCCCTGTAAGCGCTAAATTGGGGGTGCAGATCTCCCGAATCGATCGTGTCAGGGGTTGCAGTCCACATTTTATAGGGGACTATAGGGTTTGTGGAACTGTGGGATTTTGTGGGATTTACGTTTCGATTGGGGAGGATCACGTAGAACTCTATTATGACATCGTAACCTGATCGGCGTGGCTTTTTGGGTTGACCCGAATATTGGAATGGAATCATTGTTTTCACCAGCTAAAAGGATACTTCACCACCGTTAGTCTCTACAACAATCCATTCCATATAACCGTTCCCCCGCGTAGGCTGAATTGACGCCTGGAGGATGCCTCCGGAACAACATCTCTCACCCTACCAAGTTCATCCCATTCATTCATCTTACATTCCCTTCACACACTTAATGCTAGGTTATTAACCTCATATACATATCACTTGCCCTTTAAGCCACTTTCCAGGTTAAACAAGAAACAAAAAAAGTCTGAAAAACTTATTCAGATTATCCAGGTCTTCATTTCCAAGCATTCGAAGTGTCTTTTTTGTTCAATAAAGACATCTATTAAATTCTGTAGGAGTGCGCAAATGCTGTCTAAAAGGAGGAAGGGGTTGACAGAGCGGAAGCAGGGTTCATGCTTGTTGTGCTGGATAAATAGGCGAGTATTTTAGGGGGGAAGCGTCGGTTGAGTTGTTGGATTTGAAATGGGCACGGCAAGTTGCGAAGATGACTTTTTCGACCCACCATGCCATGCTTTCTAGAAATGAAGGGATTGATGAGAGTAAATCTCGATCGATAGATGATTTGTTAACCCTGTGAACCTGATTTGACAGATTTGAGCCACCCAAACTAAGGTTGCCTAGAGACACACATAAATGGTAACCTCTACTTCTTGCTGTATCAAGCTAATCTTGAAGATGTAAAGGTTATCGGCTGCTCTTATGGTGAGTAAGAAGTTGGGCAACAATACGAGACAAATCAGCGGACGATTTTTCAAGATAAGTGATCACATCATTATTAATGCCAAATCATAAAACGATTAAAAATCTAGATAAATACGACTAGTTTTTGAGAAGTGTACATGAATTATTGTTATTTTGTTGAAAACAGTGATGTATATATCAACTATAGCTATGTGTTTGTATATATATATACTACGGAAGCAAATAGATTGCTATATGCTACTCGGGTAGAGCCCTAATGATGAGTGCGGAGCAAATGTGTACACGTGATTCCCGCATGTTTATGAATAAATATAATACCAAAAAGCAGCCACATGAAGAGGCGCATATTTTGGCTTGTGTTCGGTTAGATCTTGTCCGAATACAACGCTGGGCATCATCTCTTTGCTTTTTCGCGGTTTTTCACATATAAGAACAGGTCTACTTGAGTAGCAAGATGCAACTTTAGTACAGCCATCAGTCGTACCCCAACTTCCCGATGCTTCGCTCCTTGCCACTCGCAGCACGTCGTATGCGGCCTCAAGCCCTTCTGAACTGCCGATCACAATTTAGGCTCTATAGCCAGCATCCAACATTACAGAAGGCATCAGTTACAGTTTCGTTTGACGAGTCGACCAATGAAATCTTGAAGGAATTTGAGCACGCGTTATCTCCCTGGCTCAACTTCTCCTCCAAAGAAGCCAAACTTTTTGACATTGTGCTCGACCACAAATTTCCCGAAATACAAGCCCAAAGGATCCAAAGTATTGCGAGCACGTTACAAAGATTCGAGGTCGGCCGAGTCAACCTAATATTAGACTATCCCAATTTAATACTTCAGGTCGCGAGAAGGAAAGAATGGAAGGTCTACTACGACAACTTGTACGAGGAATTTAGAAAATCGCGTCTGGTGCCGAGTAACCACTTACTTCGTGACCCGGGCATCGAATTCTTATGCAATATTACGAAGGCTGAGAAAGCAGGAGTCGAAACGAGGCTCATGCAGCAGTTTTCCAGCGACGTACACCTTGGCCATGTAGTAAAGTTGAACTTCTACAAAGACCAAGATGGACAGAGACAGAAGAGTAGCTTTGTGATCGGTGCTAAAAATCATGTTCTTGATAACACGAGTCCATTCGCCTGGGGGTTACCTATTCCTATTCCGGTTGGGTTGTTGGGCGGAGCTACTGCTGGTTCGATGATGCCGAGCGCACCAGGTGCGGGAGAGAGTGGTGGTGGATTGCCGGGCGGTGGAAACGAAGGGGCTGGAGCTGATGATCTTGTTGTTGAAGGAGGTAGCTCGCTCGATCTTCTCGATCTCTTATAACTGATCACCATTTCCGAGCTCCTGGCAATGCTGGTCGAGCCATTAGACGTGTTTGAACTCCACCCATTCCAAGCAGATATTATTTCCTGGCTATTCATTTATTCACTTGGATGGATATCACATAGTCTCACGACTTCATTTCTTACATAACACCACTATCGTTTCCGTTACAACAGGTCATATAAAACTTCTCCGTGTACCATTATACACTGTCTTCCATGTTCTAATCCACCCATATTCCTTGCCCTGCGTCTCTCCGTCTTACTGGTCCTCAATAAACATTCCACACTTTGCCCTTGAAATTGAGTTCTCATCTATGATCTCAGAATTCTGCAAGAGACTCCCATGTACCACCAAACCGCTAAACCGATTCAAACAAACCCTGGTTTTCGGAATATTGTTACAGCTTCTCAACGAACACGGAGAAAGGTCGATGTGATCATTTCTTCCACTAGATTTCTTTCTTCTCATCACCTGAAATTGATAAAATAACCGAGGAGCAGGATCGCTCAACAGAATTTACTTTGTATACATATGTCACACTACTTTGAGATCCGGATGCAAATCCCTGCTCTTAGTCGTCACCAACTTTACTACCGAGACCCCTAACCCCGCATCTAAGATCAAGCTTATCTTTTATCCCTGGTCGTGCGACAGAGAGATTTAATGTGATATTTAACTTCAACCACACCAGCAGGATGACTTTAGCCGGTGTGGTAACAGGATTTGCGCTGATGGATCTTGGTCGCGAAGTCAACCGATTCGAAATATCGAGGCTATGCATAAGCGCAATATAGTCACCATCGACGAGAAAAACCGAGGCCAAGGATGGGTCATATCAGATTTTTGACATGAAAGCGATTGGCAAGGTGTTATTTACCTGTTCACAGGGCCGAACTAGAAATTAGGGGAAAGAGGAGATTAGAGAATAATGGTCTTATGGTGTTTTTCCGTTGTTTGTTGATCTATTTTATATATTAACCCGCTTTTATTTTTTTGGCACTTTGAGATGAGATCGAGGTTAATGTGTTCTCTATTTTGTGGTTCAACTACAAGGGCCATGCAGCTGCGGAGGCCAGTATAAACGTACATAAAAGTGAGAGAAAGAGATACGAGTTGAGCATCATAACAATGGGTAAGATATAAGATGGTTTAGAAACTGCTATCGTACCAGAGGCAAGAAAAAATACCTTAGATTCCTTAAAGGGATTTTCTTCTGTGTTTAAAATTGCCTTATCATGATTGTTAATTACGAGTAGTATGAATGATTAAGATTAGTACATTGATTATACACCCAGAATTCAACAATATATTGTTATACATCAGACTCTTTGTAAGCAAAATGTCCTGAGATGGCAGTGGTTCCAGTATGAACCTCTATTGGAATTTCTTGAACAATTCTTCATTTGATATCAGTACAAAAGCCTCAAATAGTAGATTGAAATAGTAGATAAATGAGCTCATCGATGATCAAGACTTACAAGCCCATTCGCGATATACTCAACAAAATCTCATTCGCTTCATGGCATTAGATGCACTATTACAATCAAGCAATTTAAAACTTGTATACCTTGCACTATCAGGTCTTCAGCCTATCACGATATTTCTGGCCTTTCATTGCTTTCTCTGTCCTTCAGGTGAGAAGACTTCACAAGCCCATCATATATGGCTTGGGATTCACCAAGTTGAGAGAATGTTAGAGCACCAGTGACGCCTGCCTGTGCAACATAGTCATGTGACAAGCCCTAAGCCCTTAGGCGACTCTGTATTGGCCTCATCTTCTATTTAAGAGTCACTCTAACTGAACCAACTCTCTTTCGACTACATTTGATTCATCATATTCTCATACACCTCTGCATTGGATCGGAGAAAGTCCAAAGATTTTAGTCACTTAGTTGAAAATCTTCTTCAATAATTACCATCTCCAGTCGTTCATTGCCGCCACTAATCTACGAGTTTTTTTCTCCAGAAAATTACTGTCAGAAAAGGAACGCATTTTTCAAGCCGCAAAGAATGTATGATGACCTTCAACCTCAGAATATCATTCATTATTTCCAATTCACAAAGCGTCTTGATATTCTTTATTATGGGTTCCTGTATGTAGTTGAATGAAGTGCCAAGAACATATACCATGGTAGCCGCTGACCTTAAGATCAAACCTTCCAAGACTAAAGCGTGTACTTTTCTAGAAAAACTTCCTCGCGGTGAGTAGCCAGCTGTCCCGTTAGTACCTCGAGATACTAAAGAAACTTGATAGAAATTCAAGACAAGATCTGGCGATTTCTCCTCGTCAAACCCGTGGCAATCGTGCCAAGAATTTGCCTCTCCAATTACAGTTGGCCAACTCGTAATCCCTATATAGCATATCATAATCACCTCGACTATTACTGCATAGACACCTACGCCTGGACCAAGTTCCTCTGGGCCCAGGTCAGCGGGGCCAAAAATGATTCCCTTGAATCCGGAGACGCCATTCGCATAGATATTTCGTGGACCACCAGCCCCACGCGCGAGCAGTTGAATCGCATCGAAGACGGCGTGAAAAGCTTCCCGATCGATGATTATCCCGAGTCTGGTCAGTAAGCCGGGTGTTGAGTCCATCACCGAGATGGGTGGGGTCCTCAGATTATCAATCGTGCCCAGGTGTACATGGAGCCATTTAAGCATTTGATCAACTTCATGCGCGTCGGCAAACAAATTGAAGTGGAACAAGCCTCCATTTTCTACGGAGAGAACACATATCAGTTTGAGACGCAATGCAGTCACAGTTACAACGGTTTGAAGGAGGTGCTATTGCGCATTCCCGATCTTCAATGGGAGGGCGAAAAGGCTCTTGATACTGCAACGACCATTCAAAATATAAATAATCTTTTCGACCTGGACCGTCCTCATCCCAAGCTCATTTAGAAAGATTCTTTCATTCGTTTAATCGTTTAATCGCATGTATGGGACGAAGGAATGCATCGTTTTTGAAAGGTATCAAGATCGACGGCATGTTTCAAACAAAGCTGCTTCTGACATTGATGACAATACTTACCTTGGCCTTGGTTCGATACTACACATCTATATGGCCATGATGGGAAAGGCCTGTCCGAATTTACATAAGCTAACTCTCGACCAATCGGCTGCGTATTGAGGATGAAGCGAGGATATAAAAATCCTGACGGCATGAGCGATGAGGAAATGGTGGATAGTATCATAGCCCAAGTAGTCCAGGGTCTACCATCTCTTCGACAACTTCAGTTAGATGCCTACTCCCAAGTCTCAACCAATCCCAAAAAGATAGACGAGCGGGGAAAGTAGTTGCAATAGATGAAGTTTGTCGATGAGAGAAGTGAAAATCGTCGGCCCACAATGGAGATGTCGAATGATACCTCGATGAGGAGTATCGATGTAAAGCATACCAGAGCCCATGACGACAACAAGTCGAAGTAACACGAGCGTCCCGGTAGTTACGGTACAAGCACCTGCATCTGTACTCCCACGCGGTGCCCCGAGAAACCTGGCTCAAGAATCCAATGTCCCCGACCCACCAGGTCGAAACGAGTTCCTGGTGGTCCTCTTCAACGAAACGAGCATGGTCACCCGTCACGCATTTCAAATCCTATCTCGCGGTGTCTAGCTGCGCAAGACGGTATGCGAGAGCGCAATGGTAGCATCTTCCCTATTTCAGGAAAGGTCACCGGGGAAAGCGTACCCCGCCCCGCCCAGTCTCCCATTTCCAGCTTGAGACGGGAAACTGGAGCGGAGAACTTGAGGTCCGCAATGGGATTTCCTATCGAGATTCAGACGGAAGAGATACTCGAGTACAATCAGTTTCTATTCTTCAAAAACAAATTTGTATAAACCTTTTAGAAAAAGTCGATGTCTAAAATATTTGTCATTGCGTCACTAAACGAGAGTATAGACTGCACCAGTACTCAGCAAGCCACCATTCTTTCCCTCGATATTCACTGCAGCAACCCATCGATATATTCCCAACTTCAGTAATCCGTCGCTGCATCACGGAGCCATTAATTTCATAGCTGCGAATCGTATTCTCCTCATCATGTAGCTCTTAGATTTCATCGTGGGATATCAATCGTTGTGCCAACTGTGCCAGATCGACAATGCAGAGATTCTTGGGCTATAATTATATTTTATACTAGAGTAGTATGGTATTATAGAGCACGCAGTAGCAAAACTAAACGTGTAATTCCGTGATGAAAATTCCTTAGCCGGTGGTGTGTTCGTGGCGATGTACTCGAGTAGAAACGTATATTACTCCATTTCACCGCTTAAGTTTCTTTTCATCCAGATCTTCATGTTTGGGATTCTACTGGGGTGATGTCCGGACTAGCGGAATGGATGATGCTACGCACCATTATTCACATCGTTCTCTTTGGCGTAATGTGTGGTAAGGGGGTTAAAGATCTGGATTATTTCTTTGGTGAAGAGAGAGACCTTCCGGACAGCCTTTATCAGAATGAAGATAGCATGGATCTTTCAGGGACCTAATTTCGGGATGTCATTACAAGTTTTCGGTAAAAACTGTCAACAACACACATATATAACTATAATTTCTTACTTATAAGTGTCCGAAAACATTCTCCAACCGTGTAAATGCACTCGTCACAAATTATGCTTCGCCTTTCCTATCAAATGCTGATTGACCGGTATCAATGGTTCCCTCCCCTTCAGAAACGCATCGATATTTTTCATTGACAGCTCCTCAAAGCCCATATGTCTTACGAAATGTTAGTAAAAGTCAACCAATGCAAGTGGAGAATGCCAACCCACGTTTCAAGTGTTCCGCCGGCATTATGACTAGTAAGCGTAACATTCCTCGAAGCTTTCAATCGATCATTCACTCTGGGTTCATGCTCATGAACATCCAGACCCACGCCCAGCAACCTTCCCGACTCAACCGCTTCGGCCAGTGCTGTTTCATCCACCAAGACTCCTCGGGCAATATTCACAAACCTACTCTTTTCTTTGAATTTGCTCAGTCTCTGTCGATCGAGAAATTTCCGACCATCGGGAGACGCGGGCGTGGCGAGAACTACACAATCACTGAGAGCCAACATTTCATCTAGGTTGCAGAAGAACCGTGCTTCGATATCCGCTTCTTGAGATGGACTTTTTCGAACGATGTCGTGATAGAGGATCTTCATGCCAAAGGCTAGGTAGGCCTTGCGGGCAATGTTGTAACCGATATTCCCGAGGCCTACAACTCCAAGAGTATGTCCTCGAGGGTTACGAGATACAATTGCGGCATTTGCATGGCAATCTTGGAATGATGCTGCTCCTGACCGAGCAGCTTGTGTGCACCTGCGTGATATTAGGATTTACGACGTGGGATCTTCGGGGACCTTGAGACCGGGATATCCCACCAGGTTAGATTTCTAAACGTAGCTAGAATCAGAAAGATAGCAAAGTCCGCCACCGATTCGCTGGTAGCCCCGGCACTGCAAGATCTTATTAGTCGCGGGTTTGTAGGAATATCCATCAACCACTCTGTACCTGTTGCAATACACGATGCCTGTTCACAATAATCGAAGTCAGTAAAATAAAGATCACGATATGTGACAAAAGAGCGCAGACCTCGATCAGCCAAAAGGTCCACATCGACCCAATCAAAACCCGCCCCAGCAGAGGCAAATATTTGACAGGATCTTGGTAGCAATGGGATGAGTTCCGCATCCCATCTCCCCATCTCCCCTCCAGTATTCCAAAATGGTCTGAAGATGGCGGAGAAATTACCCCATCTATTTTCTTTCAGTGCTTGCATGAATTCACCACGTTGACGCTCTTCTGCTGAAGGTCGTATGATCGTGAAGTCCTTCGCAAATTGGGCGTATAAATCGAGGTTCCACTTTACTGCATCTCCAATATGTAAAACGATGGGCTTGCCTTGAATCGTAGCCATGATGTTTTGAATGAGAACTCAAAGTGATTTTGCATTCCGAAGGGGGCTCAGGGGAAGAAAGGGATAACAAGTAGTCGTAGAAATGGAGAGGTGGAACGATCGAAGCCCCCAATCACTAAATGGAGGGCTTGAGGTGGCTTCACATGAGGCCGTTCCCGTGGTCGATGATTGTTGAACCATGTCACTGCATATGCAATTATCCATGCCGGAGATGTATTGAAGCACATGCAACTGCCCTATTGCTACAGTAACGTCACTACCCGCCATTTTCCCCTTTAGATCCAATCATCAATACAGACCGCGATGCAAGCTCTCGAAACTTGGCCATTTCTCATCCTTGCTGTCAGTCTCGTGGTGGATCAATATCAGATAAGATTGCTTGCACGGGAGTACGACGTCGAGAGACGAAAGATACAGATGCCTCAGTATGCACGCGGTCTTGGCTGTGCACCTGAGAGCAAGCTAAGGTGGTGGAACTTCAATGGCACGGAATAACAGAGTGGCATACGGAGGATTAGAATTAGTTGTTGATGTCTCTGTGTTTTCCCACTCAGATCTACCATACAACAGATATATACGAGGTGCTGACTCAGCAAAATCCCTGACAGCACCGACCTATATCAGCCCTAGGATATAGCCCTAAAAATAGACTTTCGAACGATACTCTGGTATCTTCTACAGTGTTTGAATGACATGAAAGGCATCTCATCTTCATTCATGAATGAATATGAATAACAAGCAATTATCATGTGAATATCATGTGAATATCATGTGAATATCATCTTTTCATTGACGTTGTTTTCATCAAGGTGGCATAGCTAGTCGGTAGGCCTCGGTAAGTTTATTCGGAACATTGCAATTCCGAACGGGGCGGATAAGCAAGACAAACCCTGGAAGACGATGACATATAAAAAACTCGTGCTGTTCCTTCACCCCTCTGCTGGCCGAGTATCGTCTTCACATCACTCTGGGAGAATTTCAACATCTCGCACCATCAACATCGATCATGGCTTCCACGACCAAACCTGGAGTCCCAACCCTTCACCACCTCAATGTAAGTGGGGGACCCCATCGGAACCCAACGGTCGTACCCACATAACCTTATACTGACACCAAACCTTGACACAGAACTCACAATCTCAACGAGTCCTCTGGTTCCTAGAAGAGCTAGGGATCGAATATAACCTCGTCAGCCATAAGCGCGTTGGGGGTCGGGCGCCACCCGCGCTCAAAGATGTGCATCCGTTGGGGAAAGCCCCCGTCCTTGTCACATCGGACAATCTGGCCATCGCCGAGACCAGTGCGATCCTCGGATACCTGATCGAGACGCACGACGCAGAAGGCCGATTTGCGACGCAGGATAAGGTTCGCGATGAAAGCCTGACGTCGTTTGCCGGCTCGACCATTGGGACTTTCGGCATGATCGAGTTTGTCTTTGATATTGTGGCCAGCAGATCGCCGTGGCCCTTGTCTATACTCCTAGGCGGGGTTAAGTCAAACGTGCATGAGAAATTCACTGGACCGGAGTACGCGTCACAGTTTTCGTATTTGGAGACACAATTGAAGGATGAGTGGTTTAACGGAAAGAACTTGGGAAGATCGGATGTGATGTTGAGTTGGCCGATGGATTTCTTGGCCGCGAGAAAATATGTGGATTTCGAGAAGTATCCGAAGGTTTCGCAGTGGAGAAAGAGGGTGCAGGAAAGAGATGCTTGGAAGAGGGCGTTGGAAAAGGGCAATGGATATGACTTGAGTACATTTTGATCGTCGGCGGTGAGTTATATCCAATATGATTCTCTTGGTTCCCCGGTTGTCACTATGAAAACCGCAACTGATCAATATCAAATGACATATCAAATGACATATCATTATCGCCTCAATTTATCACGAACAATTATCCTGGTTGTTTCAAGCTCTCTACCCAATACTTTCTACAGAACACCCATTTTCTTCTCAATATATCTAAATTACTATGTTCAATTCAGCTTACTGCTATATAGAGCACGCGATCACGTAAAGATCTACAGACTGACAATATTGAAAAATGTATCTGTCATATATATACTCGAGTATATATATATCCATAAACACAGAACATCAAATACAGATTTTCCCTCACCCCGGTTCAGGAAATGTATCATTTTCGACCAGCGTCAAAAGTCTTCACAACGAAGCTAGAACCTTGAATCTTCTCTCCTCATTCCACATATCTCCCCTCCCATTCAACTCCTCAGCCCTCTACATTCCAACATTTCCGTAACGCTCTTTCGAGATTAAATATGGCTGGTATGATATGATCGATAGGTCCCTACTCTATAGCCCGCAGTTTCAAAGCTACAGTGAAGAATCAACATCTCCAAGTCTCCATCCAATAACCAAAACACCTTTCGCTTTTCTTCCTCTCTTCATTCTCCATCTCTTCTTCTCCCTCCGCCACTAGATCTGAAAGCTATTCCGAGATTCAACAAATGTTAGCGATCGAAAATCCGTAAATGGAACCACTAGCCAACGTTAAGCGAATCCAAAAAGGAAAAGAAAACATATGCTGATATGTCTTCCGTACGAGGACATCACCCTCTTGACCAGTCCATTTGAAATACCAATAAATACGTAGATATTCCACCCCAAGTATCTCCAACCCATTATCCCCACCGTCATTGAGAATCCGCGTAACAAGTTCACACATCACGCGCTTGAAGAGAGGCTAATGCCACTCACTCATGATACGCGAGTACGACGACGGGTATTCAAATTCAGCATTACCCAGGCACCACGAGATCATCCCCTCGAGATATTGAGAGAGTATCCCGAGTCCAGCTTCGTACTCACCTCTTGAATCTCTCGTATCTCTGTTCTCGATACAGACTACACCGCTCTCCAGCACAGAAACCCTAGGTATCAACTGTTCTAACACATGATGATATCTCCTCGCGTATACGTTCGCACTGTAGCCAAAAAAGTCGCCGGATCACTCAGCATTAACCATCGAAATCAAGCCCATACCATACCATGCCATATCATATCATATCATATCATATCATATGCAGGCCGCGCCTCCAACATCAAGCCAGCCCGAATCAAAGATCCCTCGTATCATCTTACACTCCGTTTGTAAATCTGGTACGCGGATCAACTCCGCTAAAAAAGAAGAAAGAGTATAAAAACAAGGGATAAGAGAAAAAGTAAACGTAAGAAACCCATCCTCATTAAAGCCCAGAAGACTCTTCAACCAAGTCGACCCATTCGATCTACACAATTAGAAAATCATTGTCATACTCCCCATTACCATTATCATGATACGCCTCATTATACTCTTGATCATTGTCACCATCCTGATTATCCTCCCATTGTACCCTGTATACTCCCCATCATACCCCCTATTATACTTCTCATATTCCCTATACTCCCCATCCCCCATTATCCTCCCCATACCCATCTCCCCATAAACCCCTCTATAAACCCCCCCCATCATCCCACCAACCCACCAACCCCCCCATCATCCCACAAACCCAACAAACAAAATTCAAAACAGCGACTCCATTTTCAAGACCACCACGCTTTATAGAGGAGAGCAGGGAGTACTAATATGAAAACTCGTACCGTAACCCTCGAATCCGACGTGAGAAAAAAAAGTCTGGATCCAGGATCCCGTATGCACTTGTAAGAGGATAGATAAAAAAAACATTTGATGTCTCAATCACAATCACAATCACAATCACAATCTCAATCTCAATCAAAATCAAGAGAACGAGCATCTAGACGAAACCCTCGAATCCTCTCCATTTCGCTATATAAGTATCTAGCCAGGCGCCCCTATTGTCAATCCGTATCAACACACCCAAGATTTCTCCCTTCCCAACCAAAAGCTTCCTTTTGCAACATCGACTCCAACTCCTCCTCTTCAACCCAAGTCCTCATCATTGTCCCAACAATACCTACCGACTACCTAGAGCCCAGCAGGACAAAGCTAGAAACCCACGCTTCCCCCTTCCCCTTTCCCCAGTCAGGAACCCCCATCCATTGAATTGTAAAAATAAAACCCAAATGTATGTATGCGATAACCTCACTCCACAATTACTACACCTCCCTTCTAATCTCTCATGGTAAAACCCAAACCCAAACTCAAACTCGCAAGCAATCCCAACCAAAGCCATTCCGATCCCCAACCCATCCATCAATCCATGCATGATAAGAGAAAATCAAAATCGTACAATAATACATCGCATCGAAAATGAAATATTCGTGCAACATTACATAGCATCATCTGAATGCCAGGGTGATGAGACCCGTTCCTTGAGAAACGCCTCAAATCCACAAAGTGACTACCCCGCAAAAATTTAAACACCACATGTATGATACCGGCCAATCCCCAATGCCCTCTTTATATTCTCTTTCGCCATCATAAGTTCTTTTTCACCTTTTGTATGATACGCCATGCCCGCCTTTTACCAAATACCCCAATGACCAACCGTGTCGCACTAATCAAGGCCCATCGAAAAATAAATCCATGTTATCACCCCCCTCATCCCACTTCGTAGCTTCGGCTGTGTCCTTATCATCAATTGGCTTTCTATCACCTGATGATCCGTCTTTATTTCCACTCGCACTAGTCTCCTCATCACCATTTGTGAGCTCTCCAAACATCTTGTCTCCTATCATCTTGTCTTCACCAGCAGTGACACCTAGAGGAGTTTGAACAGAACTACTGACACCCAACGTAAAATTATCCCTCAATGGGCTGTTAAGTGATACCGAAGGATCCATTCTGGATAATCCCGCCGCATTGAAAATATTTGGTCGATGAGGAGATGCATGACCAAATGTAGGTGTACCTGCCGCACCACCATGTAGATAAGCATGTGGAGCGAAAGCTGGCGGTGGATTCGTAGACGCCGCCATGCTAGTATATGGATCTTGCGCATAACTTCCGTAAGGATGTGCATGATCATGTGCAGTGGGAAGACCGCTCAAGACCGGGCCATGAGGACCCATGATTGGGCCGGAACTGGTAGCAAAACTATGAGCTGTAGGAGTTCCAGGTTGTGATCTTCCTGGAGCTGGCTGCAAAGGCATTGGGCGACTTCCACTAGGTTCAGTACTCTTTCGCTTACAGCTTTGAGGTCGAATCTTCACGCTCATCGGTAGATTGACCGGATCATCAACTCCATGTTGCGCCATCAACTTTTGAAGTTTGGTTGGTCTAGGCTTTCGGGTTGATTTTGAAGATTCAAGAACCGGTGGAGGTTCTGGTGCAACTGGTGACCATTTATGAAGTTCTTGTCTGAAGAAATTGGTTTCATACGCGAGCAGAATTTCTGAACCTTCAATCTTTCTTAAATAGAAGCGTTGGGTTTCAGATTCATCGGCTGTAGCCATGACTGGATTGCAAAATGGTGCAATATGAGTTCGGAATTCTTGCGCATTGTTGATGATGGCGTCAAGGATAGCTTCTTCGTCAGGTTGGAATGGTAATGTTGGAATCTCATCTTGCCACGCTTGTAAATCTTCGAGCTTTGGTCTGGCAGCATCGCGAGGAATACGTACACGCCAATCACAAATTGGACAAGTATACTTTTCGTCATCCTTAACCTTACCACGAGCAATCTTTAAACATTTACCATGGTACCTATGATTCATTAGTCAAACCCGACGAAAAAGAGATGGAAAACACACCATTCATGACAAAGCTCACACTCAATCATCATACCCGCTTCAACCCTCCGGCAAAGGCAAAATACCTCGCGGAATCTAGGGTCTTCCCAGCTATGAAGTTTGTCATTCGAGGGAGAAGGTTCGCGGGATAGAGGCTCCGCGGGAAGTCGAGGTTTATCTTGAGTGATATCAAAACAATCCACATTTCGTTCCATGACATATTCCATATGCTGTTTGAGAATATGTAAAGGGGCGTTTGCCTTGCCGAACAATTTCTTTCCCTTTCGCATCCAATCCTCGTGTCGTTTGATTTCTTTTTCCAAATCAAGAGTGCCACTTGGCTTGCTACCCAGGCCTTGAAGTTCTTTCTGAAGTACGGCAACTTCCGAATACGCTGGGCGTTTCAAAAAGTCAGGATCTCTACAACGGTCGTATAAAGAGACGATCTGTTTATGAACCTCTCGATGCTTGTTCAAAATTTGATCGACCTGAGCCAATGTCTCCTGGGATACGGGCAACGAGGCAGCTTGAGCTTGTTGAGACAAAGCTTCCAGCTGTGGATAATGGACAGTCTCCGCGCCAATGACTTCTTTGGCTTTTACCTCCCAATTCAGACCGGCAATCTTCTGCTCCTTGTAATATATCAAGTAGTCGTTGTAATCCGGTACCCCGAGCTTGGCAGCTTCATCGATAATGTCACCAACTTCCTTCAACGAAAGAAATACTCCACGATTATCACGGGCTCGATCGTTCCACTTCATCTGTTGAACCTCCTTTTCGAGTTTGTCGATCTCAGGCATGTCGACATTAAACCCACGCCCAACCTCAAGGAGTTCTTCGAATTCATTCGTATGTCTTGAACTAGGGTGAGCCAGGGCAGCTCGGGCATCGGTCTGGAACTTCGTAATGGCATCGGCTCGCTCCCGTAGTTGATCGATTTCAGGACAATGGAATGCAATCCTATCGGCATCTTTCAACAACTTGACGATGTTTTCGAATTTGCGCAATTCCCGATCTCGCTCTTCCATCTCTGCAGCTCGACTTCCTTTACGCCAAGCCTTTTCGTTCTTTCGTCGGTTCTGCTGTTTTCGAACGGTGTAGTTTGTCGCTTCTTCCACCCATTCGTTACATCGATCAACAAATTTCTTGAGCGAAGGCAGGGATGGTAGATCATGCGGGATGCGTTCGCCTTCATTCAGAAGTGTGCGCAAAGTTTTCAAGGATGGGGTCGCATCTTCTTCGAGGTACTTCTCCACCTTCTCCTCCCAAATTTCAGGTAGAGCTGCTTTATCCGCTACTTTTCGATGCATGGATGAGATGGCTTCTTCCGTCCGACGATAGTGAAGGGTGTGGTCAGCACCGGCAAATCTTTGTGCCTCAGGAATATCGCAACATTCGTATGTGCCTGCGTGAAGGAGGCACATGACTTTGCCACTCTTGTCACACTTGAACCGAGAGATGTACGCATAGGCTTTGCAATGTACGCATTGATACTCTTCCTCCGGAACATCCTCTTCATCGATCTGGAATCCAACATGACATCCAGGACCAGCACCTTCAATGACATCGGTAACCACACAAGTGTGACCATCTTCCTTGTGCCTATCAATGAATTCTTTCCTTTGTGAAACCTCTCGATCGCGAAGTCGTTCAAGAGCAGGCGCTAACCACTTCGCGGTCTGGATGGTAACACCACCAGTTGCCGCACCTTCAGCCGCAGTCCATAGGAGTTCATCGTGGGAAAAACATGGTTGTCGTCTAAATTGTTGGAGTCGCTCAACTCCAGAACCACCAAATGGTTCCCAATCGGTCGGTGCGAAATTCACAGCTTCATTGAAATTGAACCCGTGATTAAACCCGGCATGGTACGCTTGCGGGAACGTGATGACGAATTGACCAGCTCTTTGATCGAGAGCATATACTCTAACGCCTGCTTTTTTCAATTGTTCTGGGGTCAATAGTGTGACCAACTGAAATAATAAATCAGGTTGTGTTTCAAACAATTCAGGTACAGCTTCTCGCATGGCGTCTTCAAACTTCTCGGCATCTTCTCCTGGGATCCCGTACCAAGTCTTTGTGGATCCAAAATGTTGATAATTTGCGGAATATGCGTAGTGATCCTCGTTGTGCCAACAGAAGGTCGAAAAGATCATACCAACATAAAGCCAAGGTACCGTCATACCGGAAATGTCCGATTTGATGTGTCGGAAGAGAGAATCTCCATGGAGCGGCATAATGGTCAAATTCCAGGGGTCGGTCGAGTAAGGATTTTGCGGCTGTCTCTCAATGGTTGGGAACCCACTGCCGTGCGTGGTTGAATGAATGTCGGCACCGTACTCAACCTCAACAGTCTCTTCCAAACTCGCCACCAATCGCCAAAACTCTCTTTCGATATCGTCTTCCGTCACCGGGCGAGGACAATTGAGGACGGGATCGAATGGCATCTTGTTCTGAAAGTACCCTTCCTTGAAATCTGCCGCCTTTTCTTGAAACTGCTTGAGTGAGTAGATTCCACCTTCTTCAAATCCGAATTGACCATCTCCGACCAAGCATCTAGGGCAGTGCCAGTCAAAGTCTGGTTTGTGCGTCACAGGAGGGTCAAGACATTGCATATGATGGCCATAATCGCACGATTCACAAATCAGGATTTTATCAACATCATCACCCTTTCCACAAGTCTCGCATTTCTGGTCAAAGTCTAAGTATATGTCCGAAGAGATGGTAGAGGAGAGAGAAGGGTTACTACTAACCTCCCCAGGGGTGGTCGATCCACGTTCTCCTGGATTTCTAGGTGGTGTTGGTCGAAACTGGGTCATATGTGATCCAGCCACAGTTGGTACAGCATCTGCAGGGGTACCATCAGCCAGGGATCTTGACCAATGACACATCAAGGTTTCCCATTTAGACCTTGGGTGTTGCAATGGCGCATTGGTTCAATGCATGATGAAAATGAAATGCAACTTTACCTTTCTTAAGTCGCTTGCTACGCCTTCCACCACCTTCAGCATCTTCTGATGGTTGACTTCCCTTGCCAGAATCGAGACTTTCATGACTTAATTGCCTCTTGAGTGATGGGTGAGAAGTGAAACTATTCAAGACGGGAGCCGAACTGAGGGCCGAAGGTTTGTACTCGGGGGTGTTTTTGGCGGAAGACATCGGGCTATCAAATGGTCTTCGTGGCGTTGGTGTAAAATGGGCACTGGACTCTCGTTCGCGGCGATTGGGATTGACCGGAGTAAACGATGAGGGCGTAGAATTCACCGCGGTAAAACCACCAGCATTTACCGGAGTAAAGCCAGATGTTGATTGTGGTTTGGGTACAACAGGAGCATCTAACATCGGGATGCTCCTCATGCCCTTTTCAAATTCTTCCTTCATCACACTTGTGTTCAAAGCATCCGATGCGCGCATCGCGGGAGATTCACCCCTCAAACTTGATGGCGTATGTTGTACTGATCTCTTCATCGGTGAATTCGCAGGAGAGGGTGTAAGTGGTCCCCCGTATTCATATTCTAGTTGTTGGTGTACTCCTGGTTTGGCCAATCGTAGATATTCTTCATATGGATGCAACCATCTTTGGTAGGAGTTTTTCAATGACGTTGATAATGAAGACATGATCTTTCCGCTGTATCCCAAGTCTCTACCAATCTCGGCCCATTTCTTCAGCTTGCAGACCTTCTCGAATCCCCCTCTCGTTTCCACCGCCTTCTTAAGTTTGTACAGATCGAGAGGTCGTTTATCGACGCTGGGAAAACGATTGAGATTTGTCCCATGTTGCTTATGAAATTTGGCAAGTTGATCAAGGTATGTAAGATTTGCTCGTGTGCCTTGAAGTTGTTAGAAGGTGAAATGGAGGTGAATGATGGAGGAGTGGGTCAGGGATCATGTTGCGATTGAACTTACTGCCTTCGATCGAATTTAATTCTTGTTTGCGCGTGCGAAAATGGAAATGCTATGAATTGTCAGAAGAAATCTGCGAAGATGTGATACTGTGAATAAAATCGAATCATCCCCGCCCCCTCCCCCGAGTTCCGCATCATAATCGTGGTGGCGCGATAGCGATCAACGAGTGGTGATGGTAAACGTACCTCGGTGTCAATCGCAAAATCTGGTTTCCAGGTATCCGGTGGGATGATCTTGCAGATGCCGAATTGTGACGCTTCCGGCGCAATGCTTTTAATATACGCATATGGGTCTTTAAATTCTTCTGCCGTGGGTCTATATGTTGGCGCTTCTTGCAAACCATGAGGACGCATCTTTTTGGTAGTCTCTCGGCTAGCCGTTGGTTGTCCTCTCCTCTCCACGCTGGTTAAATCCAAAGGTGGCGATACCATGGCACTCAAAGCCGTAGGAGCGGCGGCGGGATTCGAAGCCGTTCCACTTCCATTTGATTTTCCTCGATGGGAATTTGAGTTGCCGTTGGGGGTACCGATGGAGGGTGAGGCTCGCATCGTGGAGCTCGAAGCCGTGGCGTTCGTCGGTACCTGAACCATGTTGGCGATTTAATCCACCAAAGGGGTGAGGTGTGGGAGTTGTAGATTGATACTGATCGGGGAATTGGAAGAGGAGACTTAGATTATCGACATCGGATTCTGGCAATGCGAGAAAAGAGATGGGCGTGGCACTGATGGTTATGTTGAGATATTCGTATGATTTCCCCTCGTAAGATACGCACATGCAAGGCCAGTGAGGAGAAAGGGAAGTGAGAAAAAAGGGTAGGTAGTTTGAGACGATCTCCACGTAAATGTGTACCAATACCCAGATTAACGAATAGAAAGAATGAGGGGTATTACTTTTGGATACCCTCATATGATTTTGGAGAGAGAGAGATGGGTTGGTTGTTATTGGCAGAAGGGTGGGCGGAAGGGTCGAGGCGAGGATGAAGTTGGAGTGAGAGTTGGAGCGGGAAGGGTTGATTGAGTTGTAGTATCCAGTTGGTGATGGATGTGAGGTTGCGTTGAATGGTGAGAAGAGGAAGAGGAAGGATGATATGATATGATATGGTGATTGGTGATTGGTGGTTGGTGGTTGGTGGTTGATGATTGGTGATTGGTGATTGTGGAGGGCAGGGCGGATAGAGAGATACAGGACGGGTAAGAGAGGGAGAGGGAGGGAGGGAGAGAGACAGAGAGAGAGACAGAGAGAGAGCGAGGCCAAGGTACGAAATCCGAGATCCCAGTCTAGATTAATCCGGCCAAGCAAGCCTTGGAATATATACGGAGTATGGGTGAGCAGAGTAAAATGGTGCAAAATAGGTAAAAGGTGTGTAAATGATTAAAAATGTGGAGAAAGAGTGGGGTCGAGTGGAGTCGAGTGGAGCAGCGTAAGTGTTCCTCTGCAAACATATAAAAAGGGCGACGGTCAGGAAGATGATACGAAGGTGAAGGATATATGATATATGGATGTAGAGAATATAGAGAATATAGAGAATATAGATCACATCGACAATATAGATGACATGCAAGTCTTTGATCGGTTTTCCGTGTAAATACGCAATATTTATCTTGCATCTCGTTTCTCCTGCCAACTTGCAACTCCCCCGTCCGTTCTTGCACGATTTATATTGCATGGGGTGAAGTGGAAACCTCAGGCACGACGTCGTTTCATCCACCAATCAAAATCATTTGACGTTGGTAAATGACAAGAGTCGCTTGCTGATCTAGTGTGGTCAAGCTCACGTGGATCATACAGATGGGTAAGATTGGGAGGAATTAATTGGATGGAATTGATGGGAGGGATTCATAATCCAACCTGATACTAATCTTTATATTGATATGATCGATGAGATTACGGGTCACATATAATTATCTATTGAGGAGATAATTACTTGTGATATATATATATATATGTATATATAGATCGTATAAAAATCAATTGGATTCGAACCGTCTTTCTACTCACTCTATCTCTATTAGATCGTTCTTCGTTGATTGAGGCGACCGCGGCCATTTATCTTCATCAATCAATAAAGCTAGCTTACGCTTTCAAGCTACTTCTCTTCTTTCCGAAATACTCGAAGCGGTGGCAAATACACAATATTAAGCGCAATACTCGTAATCCAAGGTCTCGATAAACTCTGCATCAAAACATTCAAATTTATATCCTCATTTGCAATCAACAACGACAACTAATGTCCCTCGACCGTCCAATCCCTGCACTCTACTGTTGTTATCTTCTTCGATCAACCATCAAACATCATACTTTCTACATTGGATCCACTCCAAATCCAGGCAAGTTGACATGAGACCATATCTAAATAAATACATCTCTGATCGTCAAACTCATCAACATCTAGTTAGGCGACTTCGACAGCATAATGGTTTGGCAAAAGGTGGTGCCGTGAGAACGAGTCGACATTCTTCAAGACCATGGGAAATGTCTTGTATGGTGACTGGATTTCCCACTTCAATTGCAGCATTACAATTTGAGTAGGTATTGTATCATATCATGTCATGCTATATCATCTCATCCTATATCATCTCATCCAATCTCATCTCGTATTCACCGGAGGCTATTCAGATGAGGGCATCCTTTCTTGGGATTTCAATCATTCTACCTTTCCTTCATACATCACCAATCAATACTACTACCAAACATGCTAACCTACCATCAGATGGGCGTGGCAAAATCCACACATAACTCTTCACATTCCACCATCATCCCGAATCTCACATGCAACTCAAAGGAAACGATCGGGTCATCCAAAGCGACCTCGACTGACCATCCAATCAGCTTTATCAAACTTGAAACTTCTACTGAGCGTCCCATCATTCTCACGCTGGCCATTAGAAGTGAGATTCTTCGTTCCAGATGTTCATAAAGCTTGGATCAAATGGTCGAACAGCATCGGTGAACCGTTAAGGGATTCTCTACCTATCATTACCGATTTTCCACCCACAGTATCAAAGGTAGAGGAAGAGAAGAGTCCTCAGAGTCCAGGTGCAAAGCATGGAATTGAAGCATTAAACCTTGCTTACGAGGATCGCAAAGCGCACTTGGAGAAAGGCAAAAGGATCTTCCATGTCGACATGATAGAATCCTGCAAGATTTGCAACCAAGATCTTCTTCATCCCGATTCAGGTCTCCATACGATCTGCTCGAACCCGGATTGTGATGCGATCACTCACATGACATGCTTGAGTCAACATTTTCTTCGGAGTGAGGAGACGGATGAAAAGACCTTGGTCCCCATCCAAGGATCATGCCCGGGTTGCCAAATGGAAATTCGATGGAGAGATGTGGTGACGGAATTATCTTTAAGGATAAGAGGACGACAATTGATTGAAAAATTGTTGAAACCAAAGAGAGTGAAGAAGGTAAAGGGCGCGATAGCATCTCAGGCAGTAAACAAATCTGAAGATGATCAGGAAGAGGAAGAGGAAGAAGGGGAAGAAGAGGAAGAGGAAGAAGGGGAAGAGGAAGAAGGGGAAGAAGAGGAAGAAGAGGAAGAGGAGGAAGAAGACGAGGGATATGATATCAACAAAAGTGAACCCAACGCAGCAAATTCCGAAGAAGAAAATAGATTCAGAAATTATCTCGATTCAGATGATTCCGACACCACATCCACGAGTTTCTCAAGCAATAAATCACAAGCACGAAAGAAACCATCCAGTCTCGCCACTAAACCAAAACTCATCACCATCATTCAGGATAGCGATATAGATGAAGAGGAAGAGGAAGAGGAAGAGGAAATCTAATTGATGAATAAGATGGAGTCACTTTACTCTCTCTACTCTTATACTCGAGTATCTCTCTCTCTCACACACTCGCTCTCTCAAGAAATCACAATACTCCAATGATAAAAACTACAGTATCTTCATAGTGCGATTTCAATTCCATTTTTCATTCTCTCTTTTACTTCTCTATTCTCTACTTCTCCAGCTCTACTCTATATATCATATCATAGCATAGCATAGCATAACAAAACACGACGTAAAATCAAAATCAAAATCAAAATCAAAATCAAAATTTCAAACTTCGCTCGAATAATCACTCTACTCTTCCCTACTTCTCTCTCGTATATAAATTTCTATTCAATCTCAATCCTAACTTCAAACCCTCAAGTCCCTCTTTCTCCCTCTCTCTCCCTCTCTCTCCCTCTC
>NGKF01000007.1:17632-27819 GCA_002162555.1 Monilinia aucupariae
ATTAGCTAATAGTGAATCATTAAATAAAACCACTAGGAATTCATCTTCATCGAAGTTATCTACCATAAAATTTTGAATATCCATTCGATATTCCCAAATAAAAAAACAAAACATTAATAAATAAGATTTCGAAAAATAATAGGTTTCAATATTCAACTTTCTATATATAACGTAGCAAAACAGAATGGGGAAATAACAACGAAAACAACAACTATCAAAAACTAATGAAATATTCAAATTTTCAAAATCTTTAATCTTTTGATTAATAACAAAAGATTGTAAAATAGAATTCCAATATGCACAATCATTTAATTTGTACTCTTCGGGATTGAAATTGAAATTCAATTTATAAAATTCGATAATATAACAATACCAACAATTATATAAAATAAGTTTTTGAATTTTATTTAAACAAATAACTCGAATTCTTTTAACTTTTTTTCTTGATTCAATTATAGCATTCGCTTGATTTCTAATAACTTCTTATCGAAAAGCACAAAGATCACAAGTTTTTTAAATATTTGAACAATAATCAACTATATTATTATCCAAATAAAAATCAATAACTCTTTATCGACAAATCTTTTCCCGCAAATACTTTTTTAATTCATTTTTATCAAAATCCAAATCACTCAATTTATCCTCTTCTTTAGATTTAAAATAAAAGAAACAAGATTCATTAGGTTTCATATCTTTCCCTCCTCTACTAAACCCTTGCAAAAATCCAATAAACAACCAAATGAATTTAAAATAAATAACTAAACGAATATATAAATAATCGATTCCTTCTTTCAAAGCAAATATAGTAACAATAATATTATAATAACTAAAAAACGAATTAAACAAAAAATTCAACATTTCATTTTTAACTTCAAGAAATAAATTAAAATGGAAAAAAGAACAATCTAAATATATAGCTAAATAAATAACATCGTTTTTCGAAAAGCAAAAAATAATAATTTTATTCTTATTACTTAAAAAAGAATTGATTTGAAAATCTTCGATATAAGTTTGAATTTCTCGATATTATAATTCTACATTATAAGAACTAAAAATTTTTGCTTTGTATATAATATTATTTCTATCACGGGATATGGCTATCCCTGGTGTTATTCCTGTACTTCTAGCACATTCCTTACTCCTTTTACTTATCCGTATTTGGGTATACTAGCTCCACCACAGTAAAGGCTACGTATCCTTAACCGAGGTAATATTTCTACCGAAGCATTATTACTGCCTTATATTACACTTATATACAAACCTTTAATTATTAAAGTTTGAGGTTAAGTTAATCAAGCTTTTCTTTACTATATAAATCTAGTTTCCACTATCTACACTATTAAACCATACGTTTGTATTGTTTTTCGATTCCCATTACCATGATTTATATCATACTATCGCATAATAGTTATAAGCCCGGTTAGCTTTTAATATTGCCAATATCTTGCTATCGCTTTAGTTGATATTTTCACAATTTTTATACTTTTTTTACCTCTTCAACACTTTCAAATTTTATTACTAGTTTTTATTTAAACCTTACCATTTTCACTATAGCGTTTGTCTTTATCAAACTCAATACTAGCAATAATTGATCAAAATAGTATATCGGATTACAAAGTCTTTGTGTTTTGTACAATCTTTGAAGCATTTTCAATCCTGATGTTAAGTTTTCATTTAACTATAAGCTTATCGATTGGTTGATTATTCCGGAACCTTTTTCTTTTATCCTTAAAACGGTGGCTAATTAATTGAATCGCAAACATGCTATGAAATTCGTAAAGGATATCGCCAAATATAAGTTTGCTTTTGCAAAGCTTATTGCAAACGTTGCTATAAAAAGGGCCCCAAAATCGAAGACTTCTTCTTTAATTCGACCCGAACACCTTGGCTATTTGACTCCGAAGAATACTCTAGAAAAGTATATAATTCAAAAAGCCGATTACTGCAACTACAAAAAGGAATATAACTCGAAATACAAAAAATACCAGGATATATATGTTTGGATAACTATAATAATTAATTTTGTTTATTTAATGGATCTTCAAATAAGCGTAAAGAATGATTATACATTTTGACAAATAATCGGTTACCTCAAATTACGTTTTTGCTTTATCAATAATCAAATCATTACAAGAGTTTAAAAGGATTACTTTGATGTATTTGCATCTGTTGTTGTCGTTTAGATTAATAGTACTAAATAGGCTTAAAAGTGGTGAATTGCTTACTAAAAAACGATAATCTACAATATCCCTAATATCAAAGGATTACTAGTTATCAAAAAGTTCTTTGCTGCAATTAAAAAGTTCGATTTTTATTGGGTTAAGGGTATGCAATGAAGAATTGTTACTACTTTTTCTTATATCGATGAAAAGTCTTTTACTTTTGAACAAGTTGAGCAAGATTTTCTCTTATTAATACAAAACGCCGAGAAAGCATTTTCTAAAGAAGTTTATATTACATTTTCAAATTACTTGACTTTATTTAATTCTTTTTTATTCAATCCTTTTTTATTTAATACTTTTTTTTCCAATAAAGCTTTTCGTTCTAATAACAAGTTTTCCAACAATAACAATAAGTTTAAATGCTCTTGTTGCAAATACGTTGATTTTCGCAGATATTGATATGCTATTGATGTATACTATTGTTTGCAATAAGCTTTTATATTTAGAAATAACGTTTAATACAAAGTTACACTAAGTAATATCGAGATTCAAGATATCAAAGCACGTTTAAAAGACCCAAAATGGAAGAACTTGTGTAAGACATTAAAAAAGAAAAATTGGTTGAATGTTACTAGTAGTTTTAATGCTGTTAGTAAGGAAGATAAGTCGAAACTCCTCCCTCTTTTTATAGTTATTATTAATACTGTATTGATAAAATCTAAAGATATTAATGGTATATACTCTTTCGTTTTATTAATTTCTCTTTATTACCTTTCCCAAAACATTCTCTTTAACAATTGTAATACTTTGCACTTGGTTAATAATGTTAAGCTTTTAGACGGGGGTGTATATCGATTAGTAAATACCAACGATTTTATTGAATCTGTAACCACTTCCTTTTTTATTCTTGATAAAAGTATTTGTATATTCAAAAACCTTTTATACAACGAGTTCGGTTCTAATACTAGGGATTTAATACTCAACGATGTAGCTTTTGTATTAAGGTTTTATACTAATCTTATTTCAAAATCTTTTATAAAGGAAAAGAGAATATGGTTTTGTAGTGGCGATGATATATTGAGGATTGGGTTTGTAAAGAACAGTTGTATATTAGCTAATTGCATTCGAAAGTATAGATTAGTTATTATTGAATATAAATCTGTTTTTTCTTTTTATTCTTTTGATCTTTTCTTTGTTTTTGTAAATCGCGTTATAATGGTTTATCCGATTGCTTTTCGTTAAATCAACCAATCGTATCGATACTTGTGTAACCAACCTATTCCAAAAGAGGATTCTAGTAAGCTTTGGTATAAAAAAGTAGGATATTTAGGCAAAAAAGCTTTGGAGTATCTAATTTGCATAGCTAAAGAAGTTAGAATTAAAGGAATTGCTAGGATCGATTGCATTGATTGTGCTATTATGTATGCAAAGCAAATCGTTTTACGCAAACCTAATGATTCTTTTTCTTTAAAACCTTTTTACAAAATCCAATAGGATCTCTTTGATTTTCCTTGTAGGTATATTGGCGCTTTTTGGTTACTAATTATTAAGGATATATTTAATAGCAAGATATTCTTTTTTATTTTAAACTAAAAGATATATACCAAAGTTTTCGAAGTATTACAAAACTTTGTAGTATGGGTTTATCGCAAATATAGACTTAATATTGTTGTTATAAAGCAAAACAACGATACATCGATTATTGGTATTAAAAGTAATATCATTTTCGAAAATTGAATCGCTAAAAAAACCTTAAACTTGAACTTTCATTTTTTTATATATATAAACTTAACAATAACGCTGAATGTGCAGGTTAAAAAATTATTACAAAACAAATCAAAATAAGAACTTTTTTAGGATTATTTAACAAAATGTAAATAAAAGCAATGCAAACCGCTATTTACTTTTATAATATAAATCCTTTAAAAAGTAAGGGTTTTAAATGTTTAAACGAAGTTTTTAATTCCTAGTTTCGTTAATATTTCCAACAATACAATCCTAACCTTGTTAGGTTTGCTATAAATAATTTGAAACCTAATTAAAGCGGTATATATCGCTACGACTATTGTACGTACCTATTGAACAAAGACAAAGAGGTAGGTATAAAAAATAAATGATACAAAACTAATCCAAGAGTTTACATTAAATATTTGGTTGAGTATATACCTAAAACGCATATCTATAGGATCTGGATTCCGAAGCTTAACAAAGTTATTATCATTCGGAATATCACTTTCGACGAACGTTATATTTATAAAATAAACAAAGCTTACGATATTACTAATGTTATATTCGATTTCGATTTCAAAAATCTTATTAAAAAGCTTAATATTTTTAAAGAAACGGATGCTAATAAAGCTATATTCAATTACAAATCAAATAATTCAATTTCAATCATAAACAAAAAGAATAAAGATGTTTTTAAAGCTATACGCACCCTAGAAACTCTTATCGGGATATTAACCTCGAAAATGGATTTAGAGAGTATTAAAACATCAATATCTTTTGGGCCGGTTCCTTTATTTAGTAGTAAGGACTATAGCAATCTAGGGGAACCTTTTTTATCGATTTTACAAACTTTGAAATTTATGAAAAAAATAGAATCTAGTATTGAGATATAATCAAACCATTTAATATTGGCAACTAAAAATGTACTAGATAGTGATCAAGTTAATTCTACTAATCGCGAATCCCCATGCTTTCTTATTGTACTTTTGACTACTCAAAGCAATGGAATGAATTACAAAATCATTGGAGTATCAATTCAAATTCAAAATCAAATTCATAATTTCCAGAATAAAGATTTAGTAATCGTTAATAAAATACTTAATATTCCAAGTTAAGTAGAGAACGAGGCAGAATCTTAATACAAATCGCTTTTTGTTGAACCAACAGAAGTCTTTACGCTTTATAAAATCGAAAAACCAATTACATCTTTTTAATCTCCACCAAAAATATGTACGATAAAAGAATATCAAAATCAATATACTTCAGTTCTTGATCTCCATTGTCCCTTCAAACAAGCTCGAATAGTTCAAGTAGAAATACCCAAAACTAATCTCAATCCAAACAAGTTCCAATTATTTTCTGATTACTAACTTAATCGTTTTAATCAACTTGTTGGTCGATTATATCCTATACAACGTTTTCAATGTTTACATCAATGGAATACTGGAAATAAATCGATTAATATATTTATTGGAACTATTATTGCATAATCTTTAAAATCAATTCGAGGTGATAATTTTCTAAACGAATTCTATAATACTTTCTAGCCAAATCAAAATAATTTAGATGATTCGAAGGAAAGAAATAAGTTTATTACACTCCACAACGTTGTTGCTTTTGCAATCAATTTCAAGTTAACCTTTTCTTTGCTTTCAAAACCTTCAAATATTCTCCCAAAAATGCTCAAATCTGTTGCATTACTACTTTTTCGCTTTTATAATCAATTAGACAGGCATGTTTTTGGATCTTGGTTCAAAAAGGATTGCGATAAAGAGATTAAGAACCTTAAAAACAAACAAATCTAAAAGAAAATCGAAGCAAGATCGAGCAATACTTATTCGATTCCTTTTTAGTAAATTTTCGATTACAAAAACAACTCTGAAAAGTATATAAATCGATGTTGCTTACGTTTAATAGTTCGAGGAGATCTCCAAGACAAAAGCATAATCGAATCTATTTACGCTGTAATTTTTGTTGCTAGATTGTTCCGCATTATAATAACTATGGTTGCTAAATACAATCTAAAAACCAAACAATTTGATGTTATTAATGTTTTCGTTAACGCTATAAAAGATCCTAGTAGTGTTTCTATAATATACTTACTTCCGAATGAGTATAAAGTATTTAATAAACATATTATTATTAATCGAGCTTTATATAGTCTCCGGAATTCACCTACTTTATAGTATAAAGAATTTACCATTACCCTTGTATCTCTTAGTATAGTATAATACAAAAAAAAGCCATATATTTACATGACTTAGAACAAATATATTTTAATACTTTTTTTTGTAAACAATATTTAAGTTATTTACCATAGAAAATATACCAAAACAATTAACAAAATTATCGAAAGAATCAAAAAGAAATACGAACTATACAATTTGGGTAA
Organism: Monilinia aucupariae; assembly: GCA_002162555.1. Classification (NCBI taxonomy): domain Eukaryota; kingdom Fungi; phylum Ascomycota; class Leotiomycetes; order Helotiales; family Sclerotiniaceae; genus Monilinia; species Monilinia aucupariae. The sequence goes on from NGKF01000007.1 coordinate 23,915, forward strand.
TACTTTGTAGTTTTTGGAAATTCGAATTATAAGGGATCGAAAGCTACGCAAGCTTTAACTAGCTTATAATACCTATATATCCAAAATAGCTAAAAAATTCGGCTTCGCTAATAGCAACGCCATTACCCCTTTACCCACTATGATATTTACTAAATACAAAGGAATCGCAATTCTCTCATTTATAAAAGTTTACCAAGAAAAGGTTAGCTTTATACTCTATACAACTATTACTATTCGACCAGATATTACTTTTGCAGTTTTTTAACTAAATCATTATTTGATTAATTTATCGAAAAAGTATATAAAAACCGTAAATCATTGTTTATAATACTTATGGAATACAAAGTATTTAAACTATAAATACAGCGGAGATCCATTATCTCAACTTTTATCCTATTTTGATACTTCTTTTGCGAATGATCCTGATTCTAGACGGTTCTCACAAAAATATATTATATTTTTATTTGGAGGCCTTATTATTTGGAAGGTCTTTTGCCAAACTATTATTACTATATCTACTACAAAAATAAAGCTTTTAAGTATTGAATGTACTATTAAAGAGACTATAGCTACTTTTAGACTTTTAAAGAAGGTTAATTTAATAATATGGAAACCTATTACAATTTATTGTAATAATACCCAAGCTATTTGTTTTGTTGTTAAAGAAAATGAGTATATTACTACGAAATTGCGTTATATCGATATTCAAAATATGTGATTTTGTTAGGAATACGCGAATCGAAGGTTTTTAGTGTTCTATTTGGCGATTAAAGATATACTTGCAAATAGATTAACAAAGAATTTGAGTTGTTAATTATTCGAGAGGTTTATATCGTTGATTAATTTATAAAATACTAAGTTACGTATTACAAAAATCGACTAAATCTTGTATTTCAATATTATATAATCTACAACAATACTCTTTTTTACCGCCCGTTATTTCTTTTGGCCTTTCGTTTAATAACAATGGCCCGGGCCAAATCCTGCATTTTCTGGTTACTATCGTTATTGTTGTCATTTTTTGAGATGAGGTTTATAAAGGCATTTACAAAGCGGCCCGTTATAATAGGATTTGTATTGCTTGTACCCCTTAAACCTTTTGGGTATAACTCCTTTCCCTTTTCCTTTTTTTTTACAACTATCTTTTCCTTCTCCTTTTGCTCCTTTTCCAACCCTTTCTTTTTCTTCAATTCCTTTTTGTGGTAGAATAGTATTATCCTCAACATTGTCCTAAACGATTTGAGCTTCTATATTTTATTTGATTGTTATTTTTATATTTTCAATATAAAGGATGGAACTATTTACTAATTTTGTTTTTCTTTTAGCTTTAGTTTTAAAAAAGTTGATTACTATTGTGTAAAAGTGATTAGAGAGTTTAATACAAAAGTGATTATAGCATTTATAGCATTTTACATTAGTTAAATTAGTATTGCGATAGTATATGCCATCGCTTTACCCTGCAATCAACAACCTTATATATTGAATGCAAAGTACAATATTTCTTTTACTCTTTATCCTTGGCTTTCTATGCTTAAACGCCTTTCCTTTCACTTTTTTTCCTTTTCCTTTTTCTTTCCCTTTTCCCTTCCCCTTTACTTCCACAATTACCTCTATCTTCCTTTTCTTAACACTACAAATATTAGGACCCGCAACCCTTTCCGCCTTACTTTTTACAAACTCCTTACTTCTACCAAAATTAATATTTTAAGGAGGGGGTGGACGACCTTAATAGTTATTACCAAAAGGATTTGTAGGGTTGTTTAGATCCACCTCCTTCTTCTCCTCTACTTCAAATCTAACCGGACGCTAAAATTATATTAGTACTATACCAAGCAATTAGCAAGTTCAGGAGTATTTACTTTACACTTGCGTGTGCTGTATTTCGAAAGACTAATCATAACTATTAGCGAGGGAGGGGCTATTGGTGATAATGCTTTAACAAAGGTGTTTAAAAGGGGAATCCTAAAAAGCATTAGGTAAAGGTTATATTAAAAGTAATAGTATATATAACCATCACCCTTATCATCAATTGATGGCTCCCCTCGAACCAGCATTACTTCAAAAAGCAAAGAGCTTTTATTTTCTTCTTCTTTTTCTCTTTTTTCTTCTTTCTTTTTCTCTTCTTGAATACTAAAGAAGAAAAGAGATAGGATTATTGTTGAGTAATCGATGGGGATAAACAATAAATCCATTCCATTTGTTAGCATATCTTTCCCCTCCAAAATCGAATTAGAAAATAAAAACATTCTATAAAAAGAATATCTATACGGCCTAAAATCCTTTAAAGAAAAGGTTAATCGACGAATAGAAGAAAAGCGTATATTGCAGAAATCATTTATATAACTAAAATAGAATAAATGCTGAAAATACACTGCCAAATTGCGTAGGAAAGCTATATTTGGTTATATTAAAAAGGTTGTATAATTTCAAGTTTAAAGCGTAAATATTTATTGTTTTAAACCTACAATATACTACATTTTACAAACAACATTGCTTATTACTTAAGCAACAATTGCTATCGAAAAACGATCTAATTTGGTGGTTAAACAACGATTTCTTTGTTTTCTTTGTTGCTAACATTATTAAGCTATCGCTAATCGAGATTATACATATTGCTATTAATAACATGTATATACAACAACAAACACCCATATCGATAATTTATACAATACAATTTTATTGTTTATATATTTCTTTTGTTATATTGCAAATCAACGATATTGTTATCGCTTTGGGGGGTATATTACGGGATATAGCTATTCTTAATATTATTCCTATACTTTTAGTACATTTCTTATTTCTTTTATTTATTCGTATTTGGGTATACTAGCTTCATCACAATAGAGACTATGTATCCTTAACTAAAGTAATACTTTTACCAAAGCACTATTATTGCCTCATATTACATTTATATACAGACCTTTAGCTATTAGAGTTTGAGATCAAGTTAATCAAGCTTTTCTTTACCATATGAATCTAGTTCCTATTACTTACACTATTAAACCATACGTTTGTATTGTCTCTCGATTCCCACTACCGTGACTTATATCATACTATCGCATGATAATTTCGAATACTAAATACTTTAATAGTAGTTATATCTTGAAGCAATAAACTTTTTACCAATTTATCTTCAATAGAAATAAGTAAAATGTCAATAAGAAATACAAATTGATTTCGAATAATCAATAAATCTCTGAATCAATACATTATACTTCGATAATTAGCATTTATAATTAATAAATAATACTTATCAATTATAAATCGATCTAATCTATTTTCATTATTTAATTAATTAATTATAGTTAAAAAGATTTCTTTTGTTATAGATTCTATACTAACTAAAATAAGAGTTTTAAATTCAAGATCATCTTTTCAAATAGAACAAAAAATATTAAAGCTTTTAGCTCTATTTAAAATATCAGATTTCAACGCAATTAATGGAATAATAACAATAATAATCTTTAAAATCTTTAAAACATTAATTAATAAATAACTTAAAGATTTACCACTATTAGTAAGGAGAATTTCTAGAATATAAGGGATTTTCAATAAAATACTTTTAATTAAAAGCTCTTGTTCAAAAATTCGAAAAAAAACAATGGAATTATTTAAAAATTCTTGTAATAAACGAGTTAAAATTCGAAAGAAAAATGCAGTATTAGATAATACTTGAAAATATTTCATCGTTAATTTTTTAATAATTTTATTTTCATTAATCGGATTAGTTTCTTTTCCGTATTTTAAAATTAAACTATTAATTATATAATTGGATATAATAAGGAGATTTTGATTTCGAGAATTTAAACTTTTAACAAAAAAAATGATTTCAAACAAATTATGACCATTTAAATCAAAAAAGCTATAATAACGCAAACAAAATTCCAAATACTTATTTTGTAAAT
>NGKF01000007.1:43402-65780 GCA_002162555.1 Monilinia aucupariae
GGTCACCACCCCTTTGTTTTAATTTGATTCGTCGATTAGCGAATTCTAATGCTATCGATATTAAGAATTATAATATATGGAGTACGATTTCAAATTGATCAATATGTAACCCTTCAAAATTAGATTTTTAATAAAACTAATAACATTCCACCAATAATAAAGATAATTTAAATCGGTTTTCAAATTCGAATTATTTAGCTAAATTAACCTATAATATATTATAAAAATTTTATAATATTTTAAATGGATTGTAAAATAAAGGGTGCTGATCAAACTAGTAAATTTATTATAGTCAATACTACCCCTGTCAAAAGTGATCAGCATCGGTATTGATTATATAAAAATTCCTTAGAATAAAAGTTAGGGTTAGGGTTAGGGTTAAAGTTGTGATCAGCATTACCCTATAGTTTAATCAGCATTACCTTATAATTTGGTTATTACCCTTTTGTTTTAATTTGATTTGTCGATTAGCGAATTTTGATACTATCAATATTAAGAATTATAGTATATAGGGTACAATTTCAAATTGATCAATGTATAACCCTTCAAAATTAGATTTTTAATAAAACTAATAACATTTTATCAATAATAAAGATAATTTAAATCGGTTTTCAAATTCGAATTATTTAACTAAATTAATTTATAGTATATTATAAAAATTTTATAATATCTCAAATGGATTATAAAATAAAGAGTGCTGACCAAACTAATAAATTTACTATAATCAACACTACCCCTATTAAAAGTGATCAGTATCAATGCTGACCATACAAAAATTCCTTAGAATAAAAGTTAGAATCGCAAAGTAATGATTAGGCTAAAAGATGCGTATACGAACGAGTTGCGGGTACAATGTAGTATTCTTTAAAGCTCACTTTTATCTCCAATATTTTATATATTTTATTTAGCAAAACTCTTAAATCAGGACCAAGCTTTTCGTTTTAAATACGCAAACAATATCGCGCTTTACAAGGTGGATAATACATTAAAAAAGAATATTATAACAATTGTACAAAATATGCAAAAGATTGAAGTATAGGAACAAACTAATAAAGTTGCTTTTGCGTTAGAAAAGTTGAAGATAATATATTTTATTTGTAAATGTTATACATACGCTTTGAAAACTATTATTTCCCCTATATTAATTATATAGTCCACAATAAGCGTACTAAATGATATAAAGTAATCGACATTGAAATAATTAAAAATATAACTCAATCGCAAACTTATGTTTAAAAAGCATATTGCAGAACAAATGGAAAAAGCATAGAAAATAGTATTGCATATCAAATACTTTATCAATACACAATACAGGCCTTTTATAGCCTTTTTACGAAAAGCCATAATTATATGTATTCTGCTTTCGTTACTATATAGGGCAAAAACGTAATACTCGGGATAAATAAGATTAAACATGGATGGCGGTTATTTATAAAGTATTACAATTGTGACGAAGATCATAGACTATTGAGATCAACACTTAGAATTATAAACTACGGAATGAAGAAACTACGAAGTAAGAGAGTTATATATACGAATCGCTTCGCGTAGCGTGCTAAACCAAGCGCCACCCGGTTAGCCGGAACGGAGTAACGTTAGAGCGTGATACTACCCCTTCTTTTTTGTAAAACTCGCTTTAAGCTTGTAAACGAACGATTTAAGTTGTAAATTGAAATCTCAAAGTATAATATTAGCCTTACTAGCAAACTGACTTTTTGCCAAATGCTAAGCTTTTGTAAACTCGGCCGCCTTCTTTACACGTTCATAAAGGTAACGATCGTCAACAATATCCTTTACCAACTTTTCCACTTTATGATCTATTTTCTCTTTATTCAACGAATCCGATTGGTTGTCAACAATACTGGCCAATATAGGGGGTTCCATCGCATTAGTGTACAAAGCAAGGTTACAAGCTTTTACCCAGTGGTAAAGATTACCACATTTGATGCATTTATTTTGTTTTCGAAACGATGTGTACTTTTTTAGAAAAAACTTTAGCGTGTATATATAAGGGATTAGATCTGCTAAGCGCAACGTACTAGGGTTTGAGATGGGGCCAAGTGGATTGATATTATTGAAAGCGCTAATTACGTTCATACGCGTAACATCCATTGGTTTATAGCTCGAGTAATACCTGGGTAGTATATAAAGTGCTAAAAAGGCGGAAAGCCCGGAATTGCTGGAAAAGGGAGCTAAAGAGAAGCTAGCTCGCGTAGTTAATTGCTAGATAATTTGAATGAATTCGGTATAAATGCAAGGAAGAGATAGTTGTTGAGATAATCGATTATATATAGTAGTATTAAGGCCATTGTAGAAGGTAAAGATTTTGTTTAAATTGGGCTATGTTTGATCGCAAGCTTTGTATAGAGTTTTCTTAAATTTCGCAATATAGGTATGCAATGAATCGGTGCTTTATTTGAGGGAAAACAGTCTATCCTCCGCTTTTTGTATTTTGTTCGGGTTGTTGTAGATATGAGAGAGTTGATTAAGGATCGTAGTATAATTGAAAGGAGTATCGAAATCGTGGGAGAGCTGAGGTAGCACTATAGCTTGAACAAAAGATTCGAGATTAAAGTAAACATAGTAAAATTGAGCTATCGAGTCGCCTATAGCCGCGCTATCGATCTATAGTTTTGCCTTAATCGAAAGGAACCATATATCATATTTATAAGTGTTACCACCAAACTTTTCGGGATTAGGAAAAAAGGGTTTTGAACGAGTAATAATGTTTCGAAAGAGAAAGAGAAATCGAAAGAAAGCGATCTCATTATATTACCGGGTGAATTGATTGCGTTGATATGCTAGCTCGGTTTGAAGATCCGCGATAACTGTCACGCTTCCGCTGCCCGGCTGGCATGGCAGACGTTCCGGTGCACGTGTACGACGTCACGGCTTACGTGCTTGATTAGCGAGCATGTGCCGTGCATGTGTCCTGTCTATACGGTTTATATATATATAACAATCTCTTTTTTGTAGTATAATCAAATAGTAATAAATTCTAAGAACTTTATTGATTTTGTTTTAAACAGCTTTTTTATAGTATAAACATCACATTATTTACTACTCAAATATCAAATCGTTTTAGCCATTTGATGGTTGTTTAAAAGAATACCTTCTTCGATAATACCTTTTTAGAAACGCTTTTAAGCAACGAGATCGTTTACTCATAGGAAGAAGATCAATACTAAACCTAGTTTAATGGCGATATACTCCCCATTATTTTTGGAAATCCTCCTACTCTTCTTTTCCTTTCGATATGCTTTGTTTTTCTTTCGACAAGTTCAATGCTAACACCGCTATGTTTTTTGGCCAGGATACTGTGTTAGTAAGTTTTATATCTACACTACCAACTTTTTGTTTTACTTCTGGGCTTGCTATTAACGTAATTATTCGAAGTTAAAGTTAAGGAAAAGGTAAAGAGACGAAACAAGAAGCAATGTTTTCTTTACGATCTGCTTTTAATCCAAAAAGTACTCCTCGCAACTTTACTTTGTGTATCCCCGATTTTCAGGATTACGAAAGCGAATACGTTATACAAAAGGTTTTCTTTGCTCAAGCTATAGAAATTGATTGGCTATACGATAAGGTTGTATATAGCATTACTTTTGTTACTTTTTTTTTCAACCTTTTTCTTTTTGGAACAATTCTTCCTTCTATTAAAACTAATCGATATTTTATTGTAAAAGAACAATATCAGTTTTGTAGAAATCGTAAAAGAATTTTGAGGAGATTATAAATCAACAACTTTAATAGCCCCGCTTTTAATTTTTTGCTTTCCGAATTTGGTAATAATCGTTGCACTAAAAGTAGTTGATCCCCTATTCGTAAATACAATTCCCCAAACCCTTTACGTTCCTTTTACTTTATTCGTTTGTATCACTTTAAAATAACTAATTTTACCAAAAAACTAAACGATGGTATAGAACCCTGAGTAAGTTTATAAAGCATATTTGTTCTTGAACACTTCGATCTATATACCAATACTTTCGATTCAAAGATAGCCCAATGTATTTACGTTATGAACTAAATAGAGTTAAAAGCCCAAAAGCATTTTTATGCATTGTATATACAAATTCCTCATTTTATTAACGCGGAACTAGTACGCTAACTAACCGCAATTTATAGCAATTTTGCAAAAGTTGAGCGTATTTGTACTCAATACAACTATTGAAAAATACCCAATAATCCTTTTACTCGATATGGCTATTTCTTGAAATAGTATAAAACTTTCAGATTTTTGGCAACCCAAGCCAAGATTATCGATAATACTCAATTGTTTAAAAATCTCGAAAACAAGATTTCCGACCACCTAGTTCAAACCATAGTTCTCCATAAGGACAATTGTTTCACTACAAAAAAGCTAATTGATAAATTAACCAAAATCGATAAAAATAAGGTTTTTATACAAAAAAGAAATAGATATTACGCTCTTTAAAAATTTGCTCCTACTAAAAAACCATCCATTATTACAACATCAACCCACCCTTTCCAAACGAATTGAAGTATTAACTATCCTAACACTAATGCAATTCAATATGCTTAGCTCAAATTGTTCTACTCGCCACATAACACCCCGGCGAAATATACTGAAACTTTTAAAAGTCCGACCTCTAAAGTTTTCACCCGGAATATTGCTTTCTCTCCTGCTTCCAAAACTTATTCTTAAATATTGCAAACAAATTTCCACAAAATGAAAGCAAATGTTCTTATTAACTTTATTGCTATTATTAATAACAAATTTATTGAAAACTTTTACAACGCTGAGAATCATCTCAATTCTCAAATATACACTAAAAATATTGAATTAATACGTTAAACAGAAAATACCCGTTTAAAAGCAAACGTTTAAACAAAAACTCTTTTTTAAATGCTATCAAAAATATGCAATTCCTTGATTTAACTAAATTAATAAAAGGTCAAATTATAACCCTACCTTATATCCTTTTCAAAAACGGATACTTTTTTAAATCGAATACTTTTCTTAATTCTAGAGTAAACAGATATGTTTTCGTTGACACTACGTTCCTTACTCTCTTATTTCCACTATTTAAACCATATTATCATTCACTTGAAACTTTTATTAGCGTTAAAAGTTACAACAGCGTATAGAATTGCATTATTATTTATTACACTTTTCTCAATTTTTTGATCAATAATTGAAAACAATTATTTATTTCATTTCTTATTATAAATCTAGATTCTTACAGTATTATACTAAGTAAATCATGGTTTTCAAAATCGCAAGCAAAGCTCAACTACTTTAATCAACACTTCGAATGGTCTTTAGAATAACTATTTATGTATTTGTTGAATTAAAATCTATTGTTTTCGAAAAGTAATTTAAAGTAGAAAAAGATCAATCGATTTGTACAACAAGATATTAATCGAAGAAATGATAAGTTTGATATTTATTAGTAACAATAAAACGCCCAGTTTAAGTCTATCACTGTATCCATAGTACAACTCTTCAACCCTATATCTGCAAAAAAACTCGATTTTTTTTCCCTTTTTTCCTTTTAATAAATATTCGAAAAAGCTCTTTAACAATTGCTCAAAAAAGCTTGCGTTGCAAAGCTACAAAAACTTTACAAATCACTGTTTTACTTTTTATCCAACATTATCGATATCTACGCTTTTATACTCATACAATTCGAATTTTTGTACAAAAAATACAAATATAATAAACTTTTTGTTATCATTATCAACAATATCGAAGCTATTATACAAAAACATTGATAAGAATAAAATCAAAAGGACCAGTTTCTAACCGCTATAAACGTCTACCAGCATATTGGATCTTAATTACATTTGAATAATGCTCTTATTGCCATTAACAAAGAACCTTCAATTCCTTCAGCATACAAAGCTTTCCAAAAAGCTTTTTCCAAAGCCAATTCAAATGTGCTATCATTTTACTATCCATACAATCACAAAATTATACTAAAAAATAAAAAAGAAAAAGCTTTGAAATATAATCCACTCTATAAGATATTATTGAAACAATTAAAAATTATTAAAAAATATCTAATTAATAATCTAACTAAAGGATTTATAAAGCTTAACTAAGTTTTTTATACAATACCTGTTTTGTTTATTCGAAAAGCTAATAATACACTTCGATTTTGTATCGATTTCCGCCTATTGAACTTTTTTATCCGCAAAGATCGATATTTTTTCCCCTTAATCAACAAAATGCTTGCACATTTCGCCAATACAAAAATCTATACAAAACTCGATATCCATCAAGCTTTCCATCAGATCAAAATGAATTCTACTTTTGAGAAATATACCACATTCCGCACACGTTACAATTTTTACAAATGCAAAGTTGTACTATTTAGCCTTACAAACAACCCAACAATCTATTAGAAATACATGAACAATATACTCTTTGATTACTTAAACATATTTTGCATTGTTTACTTTAACAATATTCTGATTTATTTTGAAAACAAAAAGGATCACTAAATTTAAATCAAACTAATCCTGATTTGATTCAAAGCTATTAACCTTCAAGCCGATTTTAAAAAATACAAATTTAACATTAAACATACCAAGTATTTCGGATTTATCATTTTCATCGAAAATATTAAAGTTAATCCAAAGAAGGTAAAAGTAGTTAAGAATTGAATATACTCTATAATCGTTAAAGGAATTCAATTATTCTTTAGTTTTTACAATTTTTATCGTCGTTTTATTAAAGATTACAATATTATAACCAAACTTTTGATAAAGCTTACCAAAACCAATACCCTATTCCATTTCAACAATTTATGCTACAATGCGTTTAACGTTTTGAAACAAAAGCTCACTTCCACTTCTCTGCTCCAACACTACGATTACAACCTTCCTTATATACTTGAAACCAACGTTTCGGATGGAATAGTTACCAATATACTCTCTCAAAAGCATAATGATGATTAACTACCCGTAATATACTTCTCTAAAACTATGGTTTTTACTGAATTGAACTACAAAATTCACAACAAAAAGATGTTATCGATAATACGCTCCTTTAGCCATTGAAAATCAAAACTAATTGGCTTTCTTCATCAAATTCGAATCTATACAAATTATAAAGCTTTAAAATACTTTATGATCACCAAAGCTCTAAATACTCAACAAGTTTGATAAACCGAATTGCTAATTGACTATAACTTTGTTATTATATACCATCCCAGCAAAAACAATCCCTTTGCCAATACCCTTACACATCGCGTTAACAAGCTTAACATACAAAATTAAACAAAAAAAAAGAATTGCTTCCAACAGTTTATAAAGAATAACCAAATCGATATGAGGATTATGCAAAACGATCTAAAAAAAGAAATCAATAACAATGTACTATCTATTATAGATTTGGTTTCTATCGTTCCTTATTTTAATATCATTAACCGCATTCTCAACGCTAATCGCTTTTTTGATAATCTACAAACTCTACGAGTTGAGGTATTCAAAAACTATAAGCACTTCGCCTTCCAAAACGATTTACTACTGTACAACGATCGTTTAATAGTACCCGATTTGGAGAACCTCCATATATTCTTTATTCGAAAGGCTTATGATTCAATTTTTACAATATATCCTGGAATCAAAAAGATCTATCTTTTGTTGTCAAAACAATACTATTGATCCGGTATACCTACAACAATTGCCCAATATATACGCAATTGCTATATTTACAAACATAATTCTATGCCGCGAAATTGCACTCCCAGTTTGTTATACTCGTTCCCCGTTCCTGAACAAGCATGGCAAAATGTCATTATAAACTATTGCAATTTCAATAAGAACAAGCACGGTTACGATAACGTTCTTGTAATTATCAATCGATTAATAAAACAGACCATTTCCATTCTCTGCTACAAAGAAATTGATTCACGCGAGTAAACCAAACTCTACCTGTACCATATCTATCGATATTACAAAGCCCCCAGGTTAATTATATCAAATAAAGATTCTCAATTTATCTTAGAGTTTTAGCAAAAATTCAATTGATTATTAGGTATTGATATTAAGCTCTTTATCGCTCACCACCCTCAAATAGATGATTAAACGGAGATTTATAATTAATATTTGCAATAACGCCTACGCCCATTTGTCAATTATTATCAAGACGATTGATCAAAATTCTTGCTTATAATGGATTACGCCCAATTCACTTTTCCACACAAATCTTTTAAAAGTTTATTGCTCTTCAAAGCTTTCTACGGTTATCCCTTATATAATAATTGGGATTAGGATATTAAGAACAATTCTTCAACAAAAAACATAAATATTCAAGACGTTTATAAATTCGTTGAATATAATCAAACAATTGTTGCCCGTGTTAAAAAAGGTATCCTTCGAGCTTAAAAGAAAATGATCCAGTTCACCAACTCGTATTGTTATATTATAGATTTCGATATCGGAGATTATGTATAGTTGAATATAAAAGATTATTTTACCCAACAATCCTTCAAAAAGCTTAATTACCCTACTCAAAGTCGATTCAAAATTATAAGTCGAATAGATAACTCCTTTCACCTCGAACTTTTTTTTACTATAAAGATATATCCAATGTTTCTATTTAATAAGTTTCGAAAGGCTTATAATAACTTTTTCCCTAATCAAATTTAAAAGCCTTTGCCGCCCATCAATATTATTGGTAATTCTGAATAAGAAATAAAGAAAATTCTCGTTATCAAAAAAACCCGTAATTCTTTACAATACTATATTTCCTAGTTTAACATTAACGTCAATCTTATTTAATACTTCGCTTTTAATTTGAAAATTGCTTTTTACAAGTTATATGATTTTTATTAAGCAAACCCTACACTGTTTAATCCTTCTACCCTATTGCTCAAATAAATCAAGTTTTACAAAAGTGAAAAAGATGATTACGATTACGTTGATAATAATAAGCCCATATCCGCTGTCGATTAAACACATTTCTTCCAAACCATTTCGTAGTTACAGTCACTCGAAGAAATCCTTGTATTACATCAAATTATCGTTGCTATTATTAATACCAACTAAAGTAATGCGATCCTTAATATAGCACAAAGAAAAAAGGAATCTCTAAAGTAAATACAGAATGGTTAATTCTTATTACTTTACTTAACCAAAGAACAAATAGAGCTATTAAAAAAGAAGAAAGAAATATCATCCATTTGAAACAAAATATCGCTTGAAATGCTTCGGCCTCTAATTGTAGCTTTAAAGCAACCTTTTTCAACGCTCGTTTACACTCTTTTTCCCATCCAAACTTTTTGTATGCCCAGTATTTCTTCAATTCTTTTTTGTAGATTTTTTCCACGCATTTCTTTTTTTTCTCCGCTAGAATTCCTTTTAACACTTTTTTCGAGAACTTATATTTAAATTCCGCCCGCAAAGCCATTTACTCCTTTATTAACAACATTGCAAAAAATAATCAAAGAAAGAGATAACTTATTTTCGCCTTTTGTTCGTAAATCAATAACGCTTTACGATATCTCAGAAAATCGTTTAACAATTGACTCTTTGGAACCTTTTTATACCTCTACTTTTGATTAAAACAAAAAAAGCAAAGCTTTCCCTTTTGCCCCAGCATAATATAACATCTCCCCTTCGAGTTCTCTACAAAGCAACTCCGCACACATAGTATATATACACCCTTGAGATCTTTAAAACAATTGTTAATAACAAACAATGGCCTTGTAAGCGATTTCAACAATGATTTGATTAACTTTTTATACAATTTACAATGTATTATCCTAAACATATTGTTGTTATTGTCTTTCGATTAACTTGGAGTCTTTGTAATAAACTTTTTATTGTTGTTATTGGCCCAGACCAGTATTGCAAACGCTTAATTTTGTTGTTGTTGTTATTATTGTTTCGCCATTGATACCCAATCCTGTTGTTATTGTTGTTAATATTTCAATGCAACCTTTTATCGTAAAGAACCCTTATCGATAAGATTTTGCATCAACAATTTAAATACTTGAATATATACTATTATTATACCAAATTAATGTTACAATTTGATGCTCAAAAAAAAAAGAAAAACTAATCTGCAAGATCAATTGAAAAGCTTTGTTTGTCGAAATTATTGTTGCTTTCCATTTAACCTTCTTCATCATCTCTATAATTTTGTTTTGAAGAAAAAGAAAAAGAAAAAGAAATCTTGATTACAACAAACATTTTTAATTTCGATTGTTTTGCTATTAACACTACCCGCGCGTTCGTTGCATTTTTATATTGCCTTTGCTTTTTGGTAAAGCTTCCATTTAATGATCTTTTCGCTATATTCGGCGTAGAATTATTCAATTTATCAGTGTGGGAAAACATACTTAAGAAAGCAATGAATTTGATAAAGAAATTGAAGTGATTTGGATATAGATTTAGATTTACAATGGAAAAAAGCTTTTGTTATATACCCTTTCAATATAAACACCATTTTGCCGTTTCGAAATGCCAAATAGATATTTATTTCGTTGCGAAATGCCTATATACACATTGCCGTTTAAGAATAAACAAATATAACCACATACTTTGCAACAATAATCGCAAAGCTTACGATAAACGCATTTTGCATTACCTAACTGATTAGTAAATACTGTATAAAATGCTTCACAAAGTATAATACAGGATTATTGATAGATAATTGTTCAAAAACAAGTTTTATTGAAAGGGGGGATAATATCACATTTCCGCTGTCTGACTGGCATAACAGACGTTCCGGTGCACGTATACAACGTTACGGCTCACATGCTTGATTAGCGAGCACATGCTATATACGTATCCTGCCTATGCGGTTTATGTATATATAACAATCTTTTCTTCGTAGCATAGTCAAGTAATAGTAAATTCTAAGAACTCTATTGACCCTGTTCTAAACAGCTCTTTTACGGCATAAGCGTCACAATAACGAGAGAGAAAGCCTTTATATCAAGAAAAATGAAAGAAAAAAAGTGTATAAAAAAGCAAATAACGTTAATCCAAACGCAGAAGGATTACAAAAGCAAAAGCAAAAGCGTACCGCATATACAAAAACAAATGCCTAGGCTAGAAGCGTGCGAAGTATACGTAGATATAAGCGTATGCTAATGAGTACTTAATTTCTTATCTTAAGGAGTTTATAATAATGTGACGAAGGTTGTAGGCTATTGAGATCAACATTTAGAATTATAAACTACGGAATGAAGAGATTACGAAGTAAAAGAATTATATACACGAATCGCCTCGCGTAGCGTACCAAGCCAAGCGCCACCCGGTTAGCCGGAACGGAGTAACGTTAAAGCGTAACAACAATAAGCATTTGTATAAGGTTATATATAGCAAAAACAAACAAAGTAATCAATATAGCAATAAAGAGCATATTGCTAATTTAAAAAATTACGTTTATAATAGTTAGTTTATACAATACGGATTTTCTGTTTTGCAAAGTAGTTTTAAAATATATTCGTATTAATATAGCTTTTCGATTTAAAAAGCTAGATATACACCATTCGTTTATTATATGTTTATTTGTATTAAAGCATTATATGCAATGTAATACAAAGCTATAAACAATGGACTGGTTACTCCCAAAAACGCTTTATCCAATCTTTTCCCTTTTGTATTATACTTTTAAATATAAAACAAACTTTATAGAAGAAATAAATAAAAAAATAACAACAAAAAACTTTATTAATTAATAAAATGCTTTATTTTTTAATACAATTACTATTTTCTTCAATAAATTCGAATTATATAATAATACAAACAAGTATATAAGTTATAATTATACAATTTATTAAAAACAAGATTTTGTTGCTACCAGCAAAAATGCAATTAATATATTTTTATACGTTTTCGATATAAAAGCAATAAACGTTTTGAAAAAGCTACAAAAAACGTTAATATTGTTAATCATTATAAATATATAAAAATGGTTTTGTATTGATAGTATTTCAATAATATAATGCAAACGCGCAAATGTTTTAAATATTTTATAATAAATATTTCTAGAAAGCCATAGATTTATTAATTAATACGCAATTAAAATATAATAATCCTTCGAATATTAAAGGATTATTGGTAATAAAACAATGGATAAATTAACAAACGCAAACGCGAAAAGCAATATAATAAATCCAGGGTTTATTGCGTAATCAATAATCAATGGGATAGATTTGATAATATAAGGTTTAATTTGCAATGCGATGAACGATTAATAAAGCAAAAACAAGTTTATATTAACAAGAGAATATTGCAAATAACAATTAGATTATACGTTTAAAAAGTTTATAAAGTTTAAACTTGTTAAATCAATATTATATAAACTATTAATACTGCGATTTAAACACAGCGATTTTGAAGTTTATTATAAACGTTTCAAATACAAAAACGCAAAAACTCATTGTTTATACAATAAAATTAAAACCTTTAAATATTTCGTTTTTTGCGAGATCTTTACTAGGAGGTTTTATTTGTAATCGTTTAAACCCACTTGTTTATCGGTAATCGTTTAAGAAAAACACAATTATATACAACAACTTTTCACTTTTCTAAAAAAGTTTAAACGTTTTGTTGCAATAATATAATATTTTACGTTTTGTAATCGAAAGTTTAACAACACTTTGGATAACATTTAATACAATACTTTATTTAACCTTTTCTTTATTTTCTCTTTCTTTTTTTATTCTTTGCTTTATTTCGAAGTTTAATCTAAAACGCAATCTATAAAATGCAATATAATATTTTATATAACAATACAAAAACTGCAATTTAATATAACAATTATTTTTTTAGCGTTTTTTACCAATACAATTGTTATACAACTCGATATTTATTTTTTTTGAATATAATAAACAAAAGTTAATCTTTTTGATACAAAACGTTTCTTTAAACAACAAAAAAAGGTTGTTTAATAAAGCTAAAATTATAAGAAACCGTTAGGAAAAAACAGTTTTAATACTTTAACCTAGCGATATTGTACAATATGTATCTAAATAGTGAGCTTTTGGGTTTATAATCTATTAGTATATTACCCGTCTCCAATACCCTTCGGAAGGTTAAGAGCCTAGTTAGTTTATATAAACGTTAAATATAATAAATAAATAAATAAATACTCAGCGTTTGTAAAGTATAACGAATATTATAATCCATTCTCAACAAAATACAAAAGTTGCTTATTAATGCTTTACAATACAACCAAAAATAAACTATAATGCAATTTAATTAAAGTTTAAATAAAACTAATTTACAAAAACAATTGAGTAATTCAAAAAATGTACGCCTCAAAGATAACTATATACATTATATAAATAATACATATATTTCAAATAAAAGTTTAAAACTTTTAAATATTTTAAAGTATATAAAGCTTTATACAATTAAACGCTATTTGAACCCTAACATTTACTTATATTAAAATCCAAATATTAGCGATTTCAAAGGAAGCAAACAATAACACTAAATATACAATAAATATAGCGATATCACAAAATAAAGTATCGAAATATTTTAAAACAACCCCAAATCAAATAAACTTGAAGTTTTTGTTATAAAATAGTATATACAAGGTTTATATTAAAAATGTAATGAATATTGATAACAATAATACTATAATAACCATACAATTGATTAAAGCCATTGATCTTTTTAATAAATAAAAACCCGGACCAATATAATAGCGAAGATTATAAGAATAATCCAATCTTATATATAATGATAATATAGACAAATATAAAAAAAAAAGCGAAGGTATATAATATTTTGCTTTAATTCGTTTATAAAAGCAAAACGAATATAATCTATATCCAAAAATCTTAAAGCTTATCGAACACCAAAACATAGAATTATTTGGTATACAAATACTATACTTTGTACAATTCATAAAAATCGAAGGGGGTAGTTGAAAAGGAAACTAAGCAATTAAAGACTATATCGTATATATAGCGAAAAGCCGCGATATAAATGCAACAATAACATAATAAACATTGTAGAGATATAGTATAGCTTAAAATAAACAATTATCATATAATTAATATTTATCGCAAGTTTAATACTATAGCAATAATATATTATACGATGAGTATTACCCCAGCGCTTTATATATTGGTTGAAAAGGATTTTAATGCAAAATATAATATTTACGAACTAAGGGTATTGTTGATTGTTTAAAAAGCTTTGTTTGCTAATTGATTACAAAATATTAATATAAACTTTATTGGCGAGGTAGGGATACTTACTCATTGTGCAAAGTATATAATTGATTTTATTTTCTTTAATATACTTTTCGCAAAAACAATAATACGTTGGGATATGGATTACGGATTGGATTATTATATGTAGATTATTATTATCCCAAAGCGAAATATAGCTTTTAACAAATGCATTGGATATAGAGTTACCAAAAACGGTTTATATACATTTGCTAATCTAATGGAAAACAAAATATATTAATTGCCAAAAATCAAAAATATTGTTATAAATATTAAATTGAAAACAATTGCAAAACGGTTTATTGATTTATTTCAATAATCGATATAGATTATAAAGCGATTAATAAATAATCGGATATAATCAACATTTTGGTGAATTAACAAAAGTGCAACAATGTATAACCTATATAAACGTTTTAATAAAACCTTTAAGGATAGGAAACAAATGTTTATTGTAATACATAAAGCGAAAAAAGAATATTGAAAAAGAGTAATCGATAATACATTAAATAATGCAAATTTGTATAAAATAGTAAATTAGTATAAAACAGTCCCCTTTTTTAAAGCTCCGCTATTTATAATTAATAGCCAATTGATCGAAAGTATAAAGAAGAAAGTATAAGTTTTATTAAATAAAGTATTATATAGATATAATAATATTAACAATTTAAAAGCAAATTCGATATCAAAAAGTTATATTTCTATTCTTTTTTAAAATACTATTATATCCTTCAAAAAAGTAAAACGAAACATTATCGAGGTTTTAAATACTTCGCTAAGAATTGATAAAATTACAATTAAACTTTTGAAAACTTGTTGAAATAACATTAAGGAATATATATATAATCTTTTCGAATATTATTTTAAAAAGAACTATTTCTTCAAAGTTTGGCAATTAATCGAAATAATAATATTATCCAAAATCGGCAAGAAAAATAAAAGCTTTATATACTTTTGGCGTTTGATAGCTTTATTATCTTGTATAAACAAAGGTTTGAAACGAATCATTATAAAACAAATAATATAGATAGTATTGATGTATAATATATTAAGTCTTTAGTATTACAAAATTTTGTTTAAACGATCGGCTATAAACCTAATCATAGCATTTGTACACAATATAGAATATGTTTTTGCTAGAAAACAAAAGGTTATATTAATTACAATGGATATTTAAAATATATTCGATGTATTATTACCCCAACAATTATTAAAAAAAATATAAAATCAAAACTGGCCCATAACTTTTTTGAAAATGGTTTAATCGTTTTTATAGGATTGCAAAATAATAATTAAATTAAAAAACGTATATATAAACAAATCGCAAATACAATACAATACTTTTTAAAATTTACTTTTATCTCCAATGCTTTATATATTTTACTTAGCGAAACTTCTAAACTAAGATTAAACTTTTCATTTCAAATACACAAACAATATCGCGTTTTACAAAGTGAATAATATATTGGAAAAGAATACCATAGCGATTATGTATAATATATAAAAAATCGAAATATAGGGATAAGCTAATAAAGTTGCTTTTATATCAAAAAAGTTGAAGATGATACATTTTACTTGTAAACATTATATATATACCCTAGAAACTATTATCTTTTTTATATTAACTATATAGCCTATAATAAGTGTATTGAACGATACAAAGTAATTGGTATTAAAATAACTAAAAGTATAATTCAATTGCAAATTTATATTCAAAAAGCATATTACAAAACAAATAGAAAAAGTATAAAAAGTAATATTATATATTAAATACTTTATTAATACGCAATATAGATCTTTTATAGCTTTTCTACAAAAAACCATGATTATATATATTTTGCTTTTGTTATTATATAGGGCAAAAGTATAATATTCGGGATAAACGAGATTAAACATAAATGGCGGTTATTTACAAAATATTATAATAAGCATTTATATAGAGTTATATATAGCGAAAACGAACAAAATAATCAATATAACAATAAAGAATGTATTACCAATCTGGAGGATTATATTTATAATAATTAATTTATATAATATAAACTTTCTATTTTGCAAAATAGTTTTAAAATATATTTGTATTAATATAGTTTTTTGATTTAAAAGACTAAACGTATATTACCCGTTCATTATATATTTAATTGTATTAGGGTATTATATATAATGCGATATAAGACTACAAATAATGGATCAACTATTTCCAAAAGCGTTTCGTTTAATTTTTTCCCCTTCGCATTATACTCTTGGGTATAAAACAAATTTTATAAAAAGAATAAATAAAAAAACAGTAGTAAAAAGCTTTATTAATTGATAAAACGCTTTATTTTCTAATACAATTATTATTTTTTTCGATAGGTTTAAATCGTACAATAACGCAGACAAGTATATAAACTATAGTTATACAATTTATCAAAGACAAAATCTTATCGCTACTAGTAAAGATACAATTAATATATTTTTGTATATTTTCAATATAAAAACAATAAACGTTTTGAAAAGGCTACAAAAAGCATTAATATTGTTAACTATTATGAATATATAAAAATGATTTTGTATCGATAACATTTTAATGATATAATATAAATATACAAATATTTCGGATACTTTATAATAAACGTTTTTAAAAAGCCATAAACTTATCGATTAATATATAATTAAAATATAATAATCCTTTGAGTATTAAAAAATTATCAATAACAAAATAGCGGATAAGTTAATAAATACAAACGCAAAAAGCGATATAATAAATCCAAAACTTATCGCACAATCAATAATCAATGGGATAGATTCAATAATACAAAACTTAATCTACAATACAACGAACGATTAATAATGCAAAAACAAGTTTATACTAACAAAAGAATATTGCAAATAATAACTGGATTATATATTTAAAAAACTTATAAAACTTAAATTTATTAAATCAATATTATATAAATTATTAATGTTGTGATTTAAATATAGCGATTTTAAGGTTTATTATAAGCGTTTCAAATACAAAGATATAAAAACTCATTGCCCATATAATAAAGCTAAAACCTTTAAACATTTCGTTTTTTGCAAAATCTTTATTAAAAGATTCTATTTATAATTGTTTAAACCTGTTCGTTTATTAGCAATTGTTTAAAAAGAATACAATTATATATAACAATTTCTTACTTTTCCAAAAAAATTTGAATATTTTATTGCAATAATACAATATTTCATATTTTGCAACCAAAAGTTTAACAATACCCCAAATAGCATTTAATATAACGCTTTATTCAACTCTTTTTTTACTCCCTCTCCCTTCTCTTTTATTTTGTACTTCATTTCAAAGTTTAATCTAAAACGCAATTTATAAAGTATAATACAATACTTTATATAACAATATAAAAGCTATAATCTAATATAACAATTGCCTTTTTAATATTCTTTATTAATACAATTATTATATAGCCCGATACTCATTCTTTTTAAATATAATAAGCAAAAACTAATCCTTTCAATATAGAACATTTCTTTAAATAACGAAAAAAAACTATCTAATAAAGCTAAAGTTATAAAAAACCGCCAGAAAGAAACGGTTTCAATATTTTAACTTAACAACATTGTATAATATGTACCTAAATGATAAACTTCTAAATCTACAATTCATTAATATATCATTCGTCTTTAATACTTTTCGGAAGGTTAAAAGCTTAGTTAGCTTATATAGACGTTAAATATAATAAATAAATAAATAAATAAATATAAAAATCATATTTACAGTAGACTTATATAACAAAGTTTTTTAAAACTTCAAAAACTTTGTTATACGTTTTTTGAATCAATACAAAGATAAAAATCTTTTCATTATATATATCCTTGATTATTAACAATTATAATATTTTGTTATAAATATAGAGAAAATCGAACAAATCTTATTAAACTTTATAAAAAGATTTAAATGATTAATAATTATTAGATAAATATAAAATAATTTATTTAATATATATATATAAACAATTGATATATTCTATTTAAATAATTCTTTTGATTCGTACTCCTTTAATTATCCTAATTAAATATTCTAATACTTTTTTGCCAAAATGCTTTAATTTTTTATATTATAAATCGTTTAATTTTAATCAAAGTTTTATTATTTCGCATATTCGAAAAAAATATTTATTAATCTTTTGATTTTCGATAAATATTATAATATTTATATTTATAAAAAGATTAAACTTATCAAAGTAATTAAAACGAATATTATATTTTAAAAAAGATAAGATTATATTTTCTAATACATTGAGTAATGATAATATTGTTAATTTAATCGCCAATTTTAACAATAATATTAAATCCATTAAACCAAATACTTTTGTTACAAAAAAAAGTTTCGAATACAAAATTAATATAAAAACCAAGAATAAGTGTAATATTAGTTAGCGTAAAATCCGCATTATTTAGCAAAATTCCTTTAATTACTTTTTCGCTATAATTAATTATTAGCAAACTTAATAATCTTGTTTTAATATAATCCGAAATATCGCTAAAAACATATTTTCTGTTTATTAAAAAACTAGTATTGTTGATAATATGTATAACATTATAATTATTCAATAAAATACAATTTGCTAGTATATATATGGAAATAATCATAAATATAACAAAAATGCTAATATACTCATTCGGATCGATAATGCAAAAAGTAATATTATAAAGATTCTTTTTTTATAAAGATCTATAAAGTTGATTAGTTTAAATAATAAAAAGCCATCTCTTTTTAATTAAAACGTTTCAAAGATTATTATATTTCTTATCTTTAATATATTTATTAATCTTTTTAATTTGTTTTTTATTAATAATCCAAATAGATTATTCTATATATTTATTAGTAAAAATTAATTTAATCATATAATATTTGTCTGGCTTATAACAATGGTTTGGATCAACTAATTGATTTTCTTTACAAAAACAATACTAAATAACATTATTAACGTTGTTGCTTTTCGATTATCGCTTTGATTCAAATAGTTATTGAAATTCTAGTTTTTAAATAATAAAAGATCCTTTTAGCAATAAATTATAATCTATCTAATCAATATAATCTGCGAAAAAACTATTATATTGTTCTAAAATAATAATATAATATTCTTTTTTGTTTTTAATATTTAAAATAATTAATTATTGCTTTAATCAATTTAACGCTAATTTGTTTAATGCTTCCAAAAATTGTTTACATCTACAAATTTTTTTAATCTTTAAAAAATTGTAAACCAATACTTTAATATAAAGTAATTCCTACTCTTTATACCATTTAACCAAATCGATTTTTCCATTGTATATATTATTCAAGTAATCGATATATTTAATTTAAATAATTTTTAGAATTGTTGAATCAATAGAAACAATCTTTATACATAAATAAATAATAATTTGTTTTAAAATATAATCTTGTATAATATTCTAAAAGATTTCCAAAATGTAAAATAAATCGATTATAAATATAATCCAATCGAATATATAACGGAAATTATTATAATTTTGATTATATTTATTTTTTTGAATTTTATAAATTTTTTTTATAAATAAGAAAATCTTTGAAAAATCCTTTAATATAACAAAAACAAAATCCGCAAAAAGCTTAAATTTAAATATTTCATCTATTTCGATATTAATAGTGTATCAATTATAAGCTTCAAAGTCTATAATATATTGATTATAACATTTACGATTCTTTTCAAAAATTATAATGTTTATAAAAAAAGCTTAAAATGGATTAACATTCAACCAATCACGAAATTGGTAATTAAAAGAGTTAAAGATATCCGAATCGATATTATTTCAAATATACTTAAAGCAATTAATATTTTTAAATAATAAATACTAAAAGAATTAATCCACTCGGTTATTAAAAATGATCTATAACATAATAAAGAAAATAATTGTTAAAGAATAAAAATATAATAAAAAATAATTAAAAATTAAAAGGAAAAAAGAAGTTATATAATATCGATATTCGAATTATAATTATTGTAAAGATTTCGAGTACAAACCGAGTTTATAATTATCATAAAGGATAACTATAAATATATAATGAAATAATATCAAAAAAGAATAAAAATATAAATATAAAACAATAATTGTATTGTTATTTATCTCTCTAAATATAGGATTAATCTGTTCTTTATATACTATATATACATGATTATACGTAATTATATATAATCATTGTATAATTCTATAATTATAAGGATTTACAATACTACAAATCATAATATATCGTATAATAGTAATTACAAGCTCAATTAATCGATATACTAAGCTCGATTGATACTCCGATACTCCTAACGCCAATAAATCAAAAGCGATTAGTATACTCAAATACTTTTGCATATATATACTTTAGTATACCCGTACACCTACTACCGGAAGATCCATGTAATACATAAAAGCATATAGTTTAGTAAACATATGCCTCTTACGTGCCTTACGCTTTCAACGTGACAATATCTCAATTGGATTGTAAAATAAAAAATGTTAATCAAATTAATAAATTTATTATAATCAATATTACCTTTATCAAAAATGATTAACATTAATATTAATCATACAAAAATTCCTTAGAATAAAAGTTAGATTACAATTACGATTATATATACTACCGCAGTTACGGTAACGGGTTACGATTACGGGTTATATAAATTTTAATAATAATAATCATAATAATAATTATAATATTAATAATAATAATAATAAAAATAATAATAATAATAATAATAATCGTATTAATCGTATTGATTATAATAATTATATTAATCGTATTAATATTAAAGATATTTGAAAACGAATTACAGATTTTGATTTTTTATCGAAATCATTTTAATGATTTTATAATATTATAATTATAATATATTTAAGGTTAGAGTGAAAGTTAAAATTGTGATTAACATTACTCTGAAATTTGATTACCACCCCTTTGTTTTAATTTGATTCGTCGATTAACGAATTCTAATGCTATCGATATTAAGAATTATTATATATAGGGTACAATTTCAAATTAATCAAAACATAACCTTTCAAAATTTGAAATTTAATAGAATCTATAACATTCTATCAATATTAAAAATAATTTAAAATAGTTTTCAAATTTGAATTATTTAATTAAATTAACTTATAATATATTTTAAAATTTTTATAGAATTTTAAATGAATTGTAAAATAAAGAGTATTAACCAAATTAATAAATTTATTATAATCAATATTATTTTTGTCAAAAATGGTCAATATCAATAGTAACCATACGAAAATTCCTTAAAATAAAAGTTAAAGTTAAAGTTAAGGTTATAATCAATATTACTTTATAATTTGATTATTATCCTTTTGTTTTAATTTAATTTATCGATTAGCGAATTCTAATGTTATCGATACTAGGAATTATAATATATAAATTACAATTTCAAATTGATTAATACATAATTCTTCAAAATTCGATTTTTAATAAAACTAATAACGTTCTATCAATAATAAAAATAATTTAAATCGATTTTCAAATTCGAATTATTTATTTAAATTAACCTATAATATATTATGAAATTTTTATAATATTTCAAATGGATTTTAAAATAAAAGGTATTAACCAAACTAATAAATTTATTATAATCAATATTACTTTTGTTAAAAATGGTCAGCATCAATATTGATTATACAAAAATTCCTTAGAATAAAAGTTAGGGTTAGGGTTAGGATTGTAATCAACATTACTTTATAATTTGGTTAGCATTATCTTATAGTTTGGTTAGTATTACTTTATAATTTGGTTATTATCTCTTTGTTTTAATTTGATTTGTCGATTAACGAATTCTAATACTATCAATAAATCCCCTATTTTATATTCGGGCTACCCCCCTATTTGGACCATCATTTTACACCAAAAATCACAATTTTGAAATATTAATAACTTTCTTAATATTGATTTTGATTAAATGAAATTGTATATATATAATTTTAATATAGTTATTAATTGATATAGAAAGTTATATATTTTTGCGATTTTTTTATAATCAGTATTAAACGATTTAATTTTCAAATTTTCGAATATAATAAATATATAACATTATAATTATATAAAAATAATAATAAAATAGTTTAAAATATTATCAATATTAATGGTATAATATAAAAAATAGAATTTATAATTAAAAGATTTAATAAGGATTATATAGATATAAAATTTAATCAAA
>NGKF01000007.1:65974-218491 GCA_002162555.1 Monilinia aucupariae
ATATATTCTTTCTATATAAAATTTATTAGCAAAATTGAAAATCTTTAATAAAACAATAACAATAAATTAAAATATATAATTTATATATACTTTTCAAATATTTATATTTTTAAAAATCAATAAAATTTTGTAGTTTATTTTTATCGATTTTTGTTGGATTGTTATTAATATTTATTGAAATTATCAAATTTGTATATAATTTGTATATAAATGAAAAATCAAAATTTCAAAATTTAATTATATTTGATAAAAAAATCGCAAAAATATATAGTTTTTTTTAATCAATTGATTTCTATGATACAATTCTTTATACAAAATTTCATTCAATCAAATTTATTATTAAAAAAGTTATTAATACTTCAAAATCGTAGTTTTTGGTGTAAAAAAGTAGCCCAAATAAAGGAGCGACCTGAATATAGGGTAGGGGACTTACTAGGAATTATAGTATATAGAATACAATTTCAAATTAATCAATGTGTAACCCTTCAAAATTCGATTTTTAATAAAACTAGTAATGTTCCATCAATAATAAAGATAATTTAAAATAGTTTTCAAATTCGAATTATTTATTTAAATTAATCTATAGTATATTACAAAATTTTTGAAATATCTTAAATAGATTATAAAATAAAGGGTATTAACCAAACTAATAAATTTATTATGATCAGTACTATCCCTATCAAAAGTGGTCAGCATTGATACTGATTATACAAAAATTCCTTAGAATAAAAGTTAGGGTTATAGGTTACAAATTATAATAATATTAATATTAACGATAATAATAATATATATAAAAAATATAATAATAATAATAATTGTATTAATTATAATAATTATATTAATCGTATTAATCGTATTAATATTAAAGGTATTTRAAAACGAATTACAGATTTTAATTTTTTATCGAAATCATTTTAATGATTTCATAATATAATAATTATAATACAGTTGAGGTTAAAGTTAGGGTTAGGGTTAGGATTGTAATCAACACTACTTTATAGTTTGGTCAGCATTACCCTATAGTTTAATCAACACTACCCTATAATTTGATCATTACCCCTTTGTTTTAATTTGATTTGTTGATTAACGAATTCTAATGCTATCGATACTAGGAATTATGATATATAGAGTACGATTTTAAATTGATTAATACGTAACCCTTCAAAATTAGATTTTTAATAAAATTAATAACGTTTCATTAATAATAAAGATAATTTAAATCGATTTTCAAATTCGAATTATTTAGCTAAATTAATTTATAGTATATTATAAAAATTTTATAATATTTCAAATGGATTGTAAAATAAAAGGTGTTGATCAAACTAATAAATTTACTATGATCAGCACTACCCCTATCAAAAGTGGTCAGCACTGGTGTTGACCATACAAAAATTCCTTAGAATAAGAGTTAGGATTGTAAAATAAAGAGTGCTAATCAAACTAGTAAATTTACTATGGTCAGCACTACCCCTGTCAAAAGTGGTCAGCACCGGTGCTGACCATACAAAAATTCCTTAGAATAAGAGTTAGGTTAGGGTTAGGGTTAAGGTTAGGGTTGTGGTTAGCACTACCCTGTAGTTTGGTTAGCACTACTCTGTAATTTGGTCACCACCCCCCTGTTTTAATCTAATTCGTCGATTAGCGAATTTTGATACTATCAATACTAGGAATTATAGTATATGAGGTACGATTTCAAATTAATCAATATATAACCCTTCAAAATTTGAAATTCAATAGAATCTGTAACGTTCTACCAATATTAAAGATAAATAAAATAGTTTTCAAATTTGAGTTATTTAGCTAAATTAACCTATAGTATATTATAAAACTTTTATAATACTTTAAATGGATTGTAAAATAAAGGGTATTGACCAAACTAGTAAATTTACTATGGTCAGCACTACCCCTGTCAAAAGTGGTCAGCACCGGTGCTGACCATACAAAAATTCCTTAGAATAAGAGTTAGGAATCCGCTTTCAATATAGATATACCCCGCGTTGACTCCGAAGCTACCCAAAAATCAATATACTTTAAAACGCTTCGAAAAACGGCTTGAAAACGCTTCATTTTTTATAGCCATATGTCACGCTAAGAGCATGAGGCACGTGATAATCACGTGTTTGTAGAACACTGTGATCCCACGTGGGCCTTGGATCTTCCAGGAGTAGGCGCATAGGCACCCTACCCACTTTTCGATCAACCGGAGCTAGGAAGCTCCAAAGCGCCACAAGCTTGGTATACTACTAATTGAGCAAGTTTTCCAAAGTTAGTATAAACGCTTTATGCGTTATTATATTAATGTAGTATTGGATCTTCTCAATTAGTATACTAGTTTTTTTTAGGATTATCTAGACCTATAACTACCAGTATACTATGATATCAAAGATCATTATACTGTAGATCTATGATATCATAGATCATTATACTGTAGATCCTTAAGATTTCAGAGTTAGATGATGATCATGTAGAATCACGTGAATATAGGTATATTAGGAACGGATGGATCTTGTATTATAGGAGACAGAAAACAATACAATCACTATTTTATACCTATACCTTTATCCCTTTCTGATATCACTTCATTATATATTCGTAGCTATCCTCCGTGATACTATATAATTAACAATCATAATATAAAGCGAAAAAGGGGTATTATACTTTTTCATTATTATTAACCTTCGCAGTCAAAAAATCATTCGCTATTATATACAAATATACCAGCAAAAGCCGATATATATATAAAGCATCAATAATATCGAACTTTTTAGAAATCCGCGTTTTTATAGCAAATCCTATCTCTTTGCTCAACAATTAACGATTTTATATATTGTATATACGGATAGGGATTCCTTAGCTTTTTAAACCAAATCTTTTTGGCGGGGGTATAGAAAGCCGGGGTGGGAAAAATAACAAAAATGGAAAATACTATTTCAAACCCTTTATTACTCGATTTATTATTATATTCAATCTTTAAAGAGTTAAAATCAAAATCTCTATTAGAATCCTATAAAATGTAAATGATATATTACTAAAATAATTATAGTATTTATTTTCCAATAAAACAAAGAATCTTTATCTTTATCCTTATTTTGATCTTTATTTTTATCTTCGTTATTATTCTTGTTAAAAGAACCGGTTCAAAAGGAATAAGAAAGAAGGAAATCGAAAAAGTAAAGAAAAAAGAAACGAAAAAGCAAAGACGACAATAAAGACGATGGGGAAAAGAAATGGGGGTACAAAAAAAATATCCCAAAAACAATTCAAAAAGATTAAAAGAAAAAAAAGAAGTAGAAAAAAAAGGAAAAGCAAAAGCAAAAGAAGAAAAAAAAAGGGGAAAAGCAATGCAACGATAAGAAATGGTTAATGCTTTCCGAGTACGGGAAAGGTTCCCGGCTTGAAAGTTGCGAGTATGGCAAGGTATATTAATATTGATATTGTTATTGTTGATTGTTGTTGTTATTGTTGCTGCTGTTTTTGATGACTTGAAGAATCAAAGAATCAAAGAATCAAAGTTATTATTATATAACCAAGCGATATAAATCATAACAAAACAATAATATATTACAAAACGATCAAATACAACAAATATACAATAAATATTTTCAACCATAATTATTATTATCTATAGAATCGGCGATCCAGGCATTTATAGAATCATATGAAATTATTCATTTATATAACTATTCGCGAGGAAATTGCATATATATTATTAGATTAATTTCCGTTTGTTTGTTTATATTAACAAAGAATTACGCGAATAGTGTATAGTTGTAGATTCATTTATTTTGTTTGCTTTGTAAGCAGATTATATACATAGTACATGATCTGGAGGATATATTATATTGAAAGCGTAAAACATATAAAAAGTATGTGTTTATTGAACATTATATTTTTATGTATTATTTGGATCTTTTAGTAATAGATACACGAGCACTTTAAAGCATACATACACTAAGGTATTCGAGCACACTAAAATATATATACGTAAAAGTGTATGAGCATACTAACCGTTTTCGATTTGCTAATGCTAGAAGCACCGAAGTATTAATCGAGTTTGGTATATCGATTATTTGAACTTATAACTATTATTATACGATAATATCATAACTTGTAGTATTGTAGATCTTTAAGATTATAAAGTTATACGATAATTATGTGTGATTACATGTAATCATACGTATGTAATATATAAAGAACAGATGGATCCTGTATTTAAAGGAACAGACAATAATACAATCACTGTTTTATACCTATACTTTTATCCCTTTCTGATATCACTTTATTATATATTCGTAGCTATCCTCCGTGATATATTAGTATATTATATTATATTTATTAAGTTTTTAATTATCATTTTAATCATTTTATATATTTAATATAATCTAAATTATTAAGCATAATTATCTTTTTCTTCTTTATTATCAATATCCATTATATCGAAATTAATTCTCATTCTTGTTTTAATATATTGCTCTCTTTCAAAAGATTATTCTTTTTGTATTATTTTCACCTCTTACATTCTTCCCTTTTACAATATAAATACCATATCTATTGCTTACACTTTATCGTACTCAAAGTCTCCCCAACAATAATGAAATTTATTTCGAAAAAAATCGATTTTATCAATTGAACCTTAGATATAAAAAGTAAAAATGAATATAATCAATAATTTTTAATCTCTATTGATTTCGTGCAAATCTCTTCAATTCAATTCAATTAGTAATTGAATCTCATTTCAATAACTATCTATCTCTCTCTCTTTTCCACTTTTGTTTATCTAAACTTCTATCTTTTACTTCCTTCTTTATAATATAATATACAAATCAGGATAAAAATATTGAAGTTGATTTATTTGAATTGTTTCAAGATATAAACCCTTTACCATCTCGATAGATTTGAGCAATGATATTTTGAACATCCGAAGTGAACTTCTTATTTTTATCAATTCGAGTAACACCAGCGTATCGAAGAATTGGTGTAAGTCCTTTTAACGCGAGTGTGCTCATCTGTTTTTTTTTGCCTTGTATATCTATAGGCCCGTCTAAAAAATTCGTTAGTCTATTGCTTCGTTAAAGATATAACAAAAATAAATTCAAAAAGAAAGATTATATATAAAAAAAGAAAGTACATACTATATCTTTGGCGATCTATAGCAGGAAAAAGCGTTTGTGTAAATCCTTTAACTGTAAATTGAAGAGCGTTCAAAGTTCTAAAGACATTCGTTGCCTCTGAACTAAGGATTTGGATCTCGACAGGTAGCTTGACTTTGGTCAAATCACCATTAGCACCACGATTAAGCGCTTGAATAATTTCATCCATAGTGTTGAAGAAGTCTTGAGACAAGACAAGGGATCGATGAAGAGATTTCATGGCCTTTGCAATAAGTTGAGTTATGTTGATGGTTAAAGACTCGACCGAGGATTTAACATGACCAGTATTAAAGGCGAGGAGACCGCGTTCGGCGACGATAACGTCATTTTCATCAGGTTCGCGAGGAGTAGTTTCTGCAATATTATTGATATCTTTGGATGAAAATTCGTCGTTGATTTGTGTGGACGGAATAAGTTCAATGTTGTTATCGATATTATTGACAGAAGAAGTAGTAGTAACAACATCGGTTTGAGAGTAAGGTAAAGCGAAAGAGGTTATACTAAAGCTAAAAGCAATAAGTAAAAAGGCTTTGTATTGCATTTTGAAATTCTTTGTTAATCTTGATAAATACAGAAATAAGGAATCCTGATCAAGTCTGAAAACGAAAACGACTTGTGAAAATGATTTATATATATAAGAGCTCGTATAATTCTTGGAACGTATACGAGGAAACAAAGAAGATTTAAAATTGGCTATTTTATAATATTAAATAACAATAAAGTAAAGATATTTTACTTTTTCTTCAACCTTATTGTTATATATTTGTCGGAACACATGAATAGGATTATGGAAGTTATTATATTCACTCTGCGTGTATCGAACAATGCCGTAAGCAATTATACGATACAAATAAAGAAAATATAAATACAAAATGAATATTATGCATTAGAAAAGCTTTTCATCTCCTTAATCATTTTAAACAAAAGCAAAGGAAATTAATCAATGTATAATTTCCTCTATAGTTAGATATATCTCCTCCCTTTTATACAAAGGGGAAAACATATCAACCAATTCAATATATGCTTTTCATATCATACAATTGTGCACAACACAACCGTAGGCCTACAGTGTGATTTCAATAATATTCTTTTGAGTATGTTCTATTGATAACATGTTTTAATGTCTTTAACTCTTCGATATCATTGAAAATCTATATTATCTTAATAAAACAATCTTAGATAAAATAACAATCCTCGAGTACATTTCTTATATTGTAAAAGGGAAGAATGTAAGTATCACGAATGATAGCTACAAATAAAAGTATAGTGAAATCTGATTGGGTATAAATAGTATATGTGGTGAAGTATTTCTATTCTATAAACGATTGCATTCAATTTGTTCTATAATATATGAACCTTCTTAGATCACTATACGAGTATAGATCTTTTATATGATTTTCTGATCATGTTAATAGTTAGGGATTGCGCTATATTAAACTTCGATAATGCTATATGGCTATCGGGGAGTTATACCTCTGTGATTGTGAAAATCAGGGATTTTAAACTCTATAACTTCGAGGACAAACTACGGAGATAAACTAGTCTAACTACGTACTAGGGAAAGTAAACACGTGTATATTTCGTCACAGTAAGAGGACAAAACAGCAAACAAAAATAGCCTTTTACTTGTAGAGTAAAGGCAATACAACAAAAGAGGATTAAAGACTAGCTTCAATAGAGCTATTAAATGAAGAAATAAACTATCTATCTCATTGTCAACTATACGTTATTTAGTATAGAAATTTTTTATCTTTAATTTGATTGAATTATAACGAGAATATAAAATATTTTGAGGTCTGAACTTCGAATAACACCTTGTTCGTGTTCTAGAGGCAGGCTTTATAACCCACTAGTAAAATATAACTAGCTTATTTCTTCACTAGATCCCTGTCGCGATCCTGAGGTTCGGCCGGCGTAGCCGCCTTCCGGTTCACGTGCTCGACTAGCGAGCACGTGCCGTACCATGTAAACTATATAAGACCGTTGCGAACGTAGTTTAGATCTAGCAGTAGTAAATTCTAAGGAATCTTTTGACCTTATTCATTCAGCTCTTTCACGGTACAAGCGTTACAATCCCTCTATTCAAATGTTATATAAGAGCTAAATTATTAGAGTTCAAGAAATTCTTTCAATTTCTATTGATTATAAGCTAAATAGAGGGTTATAGACTCTTTTATAATATATCGCAATGACGTACGCCTTAAACGTATACAGTAATCGGGTTTCCATCGATTATCGATTGTAACAAATAAAACCTTTTGTCTATAAAGAGTATATAAATCAAAAACTTATAAAACTACAAGTGAAATTGCACTTAATAACGTATTAATACGAAATCTATTATATATCTTCATTCTTTTCCCTATCTTTTCGACGCTTTGTATATCGGTGATGAATACTCTATTATCCATGCTTTCGCTTATCGAAGCCATTTATTCTAAGTTATTAGTATCATTTCTCATTTACTAAACCTAATACGTAGTCTTCTTTATCGTATTTGCTTTTCTCTCTATCATTTAATGCCTTGTAATTAGTTTTTTACCACAAAATTTCTAATATATATTCATTATTTTTCTTATTTCTTTGATGCTCCCTGTATGAATGATGGTAGCCTCGGATATGCCCGTACCTTCGCGTATCGGATCCATCCATCCTCGGTTATTCCCATCACCCCTTATCAAATAAGCGTGATATTGTCACGCTCTAACGTTACTCCGTTCCGGGGCTAACCGGGTGGCGCCTGGTAGGCACACTACGCAAAGCGATTCGTGTATATAACTCTTTTACTTCGTAATCTTCATTCCGTAATTTATAATTCTAAATGTTGATTTTAATAGTCTACAATCTTCGTTATATTATTATAAACTCTTTAAGATAAGAAATTAAGTACTCATTAGTATACATTTACATATACGTATACTTTGTACGCTTTTGCTTAAGCATTTGCTTTTGTATATGCGATACACTTTTGCTTTTGCTTTTGTAATCCTTTCGCGTTTGGATTAGCATTATTTGTTTTTTATATACTTTTTTTTTTCATTTTTTTCGATATAAAGGCTTTCTTTTTCGCTATCGCGAACCTTTAAACCGAACTGGTACATCAATGCGATCAATTTATTTAGCAATACAACAAAATCGTTTTTTTTCGATCTTTTTTTTTTCTCGAACCATTATTTGTTCAAACCCTTTTTTTTTAATCCCGAAAAGTTTGATGATAATATTTATAAATACAATACATAGCTCCTTTCGATTAAAGCAAAACTATAGATCGATAATGTAGTTATAAACGATTTAATAACTTAATTTTATTATATTTACTTTAATCTCGAATCTTTTATTCAAGCTATAGTATTATTTTAGTTTTTTTACGATTTCGATATTTCTTTCAATTATATTACGATTTTTGATTAACTTTTTTGTATTTATAACAACCTGAACAAAATATAAAAAGCGAAGAATAAACTGTTTTCTTTTAAACAAAGTATTAATTCATTGTATACTTATATTGCGAAGTTCGAAAGAACTTTATACAAAGTTTACAATTAAATATAGTTCGATTTAAACAAGATTTTTATTTTTTGTAATAGCTTTAATATCACTATATATAATCGATTATTTCAACAATTATCTCTTTCTTACATCTATACCAAATTTATTCAAATTATCTAGCAATTAACTATGCAAACTAATTCCTCAATTTTCTTTTCCGGCAATTCCAAACCTTTCGCCCTTTTAATATTTTATATACTACTTTGGCATTATTCGAATTATAAGCCAATAAACATTACACGTATAAATATAATTAGCGTTTTCGATAATATCGATTTATTTGGACCTATATCAAACTTTAATATACCGCATTTGGCAAACCTAATTCTTTATATATATGTACCAAAGTTTTCCCCAAAAGAGTATATATTGTTCCAAAAACAAAATAGATACATTAAATATAATAGTTTTTATTATTAAATAAAAGTTTATAACTTTGCTTTGCACATTAATGCGATAGAACTTTTTGTATTAGCCAGTATTCTTAACGACCAATTGGATTCATTGAATAAAAAGAAAATGAATTGTAAAGTGGAAAAGTTGGCAAAGAATATTATCGATAATCGTTACTTTTACGAATATAAAAAAAAAGCAATCAAGTTTACTAATATATAGTATTTAACAAAAAGTTAGTTTGTTAACAAGGTTAACGTTATACTTTGATTTCAATTTATAGCTTAAATCATTCGTTTACAAACTTAAAGCAAACTTTACAAAAAGAAGGGGGTAATATCACGCTTTAACGTTACTCCGTTTCGGGGCTAACCGGGTAGCGCCTGGTAAACACGCTACGCGAAGCGATTCGTGTATATAAATCTCTTACTTTGTAGTCTTCATTCCGTAGTTTATAATTCTAAATGTTGATCTCAATAGCCTACGACCTTTGTCACAGATATGTAATCTTATTTAACACATTTTCTCAACCTCTATACCAATTATTGCCTTATAATTGATCTAAATACTTGATTAAACCATGAAATATACAACATCAAAATTGATACTATTATAACTTCTGTTAAAATGAATATATTTGAAATCCTTTTAATAAAATACTAATTGACTTAAATTAGATTATTGCAGGATCGCATTAGAATCTTATCGTTAAGTTTAATTGCGAGTTATATTCAATGTTTTCATCTTTCGAATCAAATTCAATTGCGATTGTGTTTAATTGCGATTTAGATCAACTTTGCTTGTAATTCAAATTAAGTTTTAATGCTATACTAACATATCAATATGATTTGATTTATATCTGTCATATTGATATAACAATATTGAAATCTTAGTTTACTATATATATCGTGTCACGGGGCTATTACACTTATCCGAAAGATAAACGCCGAGCTTTGCTTATATCGTATGTCGGACTATACACGATATAAATACTTCAATTTAGTTAATCTTTGTAACTATTTAAGCTACGTCCCCCAGGTCTAAGTTACAATTCTGTACTCCATTGTTGACTCGCTGCTCTTCGCTTCTGCCCGCTACCCAGCCGGTAACATATCGAAGGTGTTTCTAAAAAGAATTCTTTGAAGTTCTAGAATGGTTCTCAATACTATCACTTTCCTCAACATTCTATTTACCCTTTTCACTATGACGCAAGTTCCATATATGAACTTGATTAACAAGCTCAAAAGTATCCTTAGAATTTACAACTATCGAGAGCTAACTTCAGGGTTAAGGACTTTATATGTGAAAATGCCATGGCTAAATCACATGCACGGTAGGAGCACATGGAACAGTAGTCACAGAAACGTGCAGGTGCCGATTGGTCTTCGAATGTTGGCTTCGGAGTGCGATGATGACATTCTTCTCTCGATTATTGTTCAAATTTCAATCATCTAATTCTCCCTTTATTTTTGTACACTTGGTATATCTGCAATATTAACCTTAGACTAATTGGTCCTTTCATTGTATTATTCTCTGTTAGAAGGCTTTTCTTGTTTCTTTCTTATACCTTTTTCTCTTTCATAATATCGTTAACGAAGTAGGTTATTTTCGAGCTAAGCGTAAAGAGTTTATTATTCTAATCTTGTCACTTGATAAACTATACCCTGGAATTATAACATCTTGTATCAACGCCGGATAATCTAGTGAACTAGACGGTCATAATAACTGTTACCGAGGGCCGTAATAAAAAGTTTGAAATATTCATTATATTATTGTTTAAAGGTTAAAAGATTAATAATTTGTAATAGTATTTTTCCTATCGCATTAATGATACAAGCTATATCAACATTTATATATATATATATATATATACATCACTTTATATTTCATGTTTGATGAATTTGTTATTGGCGATTCTTTTTTTCTCTATTTATAAAATCAACAAAGAATCTCAAAATGCATTACAAAACCATCTTGTTTACCACTATCGGCTTTAGCATAACCTCTTTCGCTTTGCCTTTTTCTCATACCGATTCCATTCCTACTATCCCTTCTATTGGACTTGAATCGAAAGCTTTTGCTTCTAAAGGGGATTTTGAGAATGGTATTAGCCACATTGTCAAACCAATTCCATCCAAAGAGAACGGCAAATTTCCATCTAGAGGCATCAACAAAAATGCCGAAGTTACTTCCCGAGAACCTGATAAGGTTCTTCTTGGTTTGAAGGATCCTAGCGCCTTTAACTTGAAACGGCCACTTAGAGATATCAAGCGTCTTGCGAAACTCACTTCTCGAAAAGAAGCCATCAATGTAGAAGTATCTAAACGACAATCATCTGAACCATTTGATGAGAATGCCATTATTGTCGCCGAACGCAGTCTCCTCGCTTTCAACATTCGTCATGTTAGATCTTCGACCGAATTCTTATCGAACACCTTAGCTAAACTCATTATACAAATCCGTAGTGATTTTAATCATGTTCGGCCAAATGCTCAAGATATTTTGAATAATCTAAACAAGATTAAAAAAATACTTGATCAAGCTTCGAAAGGTGACCTGGCTACCACTAGAATACCTCGCGAAATCAAAATCTCTTATGAAGAAACACCGAATGTTTATGCAATCTTGAGAGTTGTTGATTCTATGATTTTGGGATTCACGACAACTCTTGTGCCTCTTTTACAACATCATAACTATAGTATGTACTTTCTCCTTTTTATTTATATTCTTTCTTTGTTTTCTCGTTTTTATATTAATAGATTTCTTTTAGTCGTCGGGAGTGAAAATGTACGAGCTCAAATGGGATTGATTCGAACACCTGCTTCAAAGGTCCTTCGATCAATTATTCAATACGCCGGCGCTCTTCGAAGTGATAAACTTCCAAAATTCCCTCAAAAAGTTCAAGAGGTTATTGATGTGCTTAATGAAGATGGTAAAGGATTTCTATAGTAAAACGATCCAAACAAAAACGATATCAAGATGTGTAGTTCAAATTTTATAGCAAACTACAATGAAGGAGATGAAAGGGTGAAAGCGAGATGATAAGGGAGAGGGAGAGGGAGATGAAATGAGATTTGATTAGGTGAATTGAATTGAAGAAATTTGTACGGAATCAACAATGATTATACGAAATAAAGCGATTATATTTCGTTGATCATTTTCATCTTAACTTGTAATATTGGAAGACAGCAGAATGGCCTAACTCACTCTAACGCAATCCATTCATATGATTATGCTTAGTATACGAAGTATCTATACGACGGTTTTTCTTGTGAAACTTCATCATAAGTTAGGGAATGACTTAACGATATTAGCCGTACCGAACAATCTATGATCACATGACCTGTAAATCCTATAACCTACAATATCAAATTATATTACTGTATAAAAAGCGAATGATATCTTTCATCAAATTGATTTATAATCAATAAAAAATGCTATGGGATAGGGTAGAATCTCGTCAAATTTTCGTTTAAATCAGGGGTTATATTTTGTCGATTGGAATATATTTTCATCATTTAAACTATATGATAAAATCCAATTCAAGTTCTTTAGATTCCTAAGGATTAGAAAGTTCAAGAATCTTATTATTTATTATATATTCGAAGATCCTCTTCAAAAAGAATTTCGAAGAATCAAACAATTCAATCAAACCATGTAGCAAATACTCGAGTAGTTTTCAATACGATTACATTCTTTTGGTATTTGATTTATTCTTTCAACTAGTCTTTCGAACTAAGTCTTTCACTAGAGTATGCCTCGATTCTTACCTCCAAGAATAGGATAATGCAAGTTGGGACTTTCAAATGAATTGAAAGTTGCTATCAATTTGGAAGAAGATGAACGTGCAAGAGTAATAGAGTAATCAGACTTATGTATTGGTAGGTATTCCATCAGCTCTCCTTCCAGAGATTCTTTCGTTGTTACGATCGGTATCTCTCGAATGCGAAAACACTTGAGTTTTTTGGGCGATGGGTTTACCTCTAGTCTTCTTGGCCTCTGAGACTTCTTTTTTCTTTTTCGTGGTGTTCGCAGTTGATGTCATAGTAAATGCAAAATAGACAGTCGCGGCGACAATAAAAGCCATTGTATAAAAGATCTTTTGTTGATTTGGTATTCATCATTGTCGGTGGAAGTTTTGATACCAGAATATGGGTTGTGTGAGTTGGTGAAGGAATGAATGAATGCAAAATCTTGCCTAAATATTATGGTTTTAACAAGCTTCATCATCATGGTGGGAGGATACAGATTAATTGAGATTAGATCCTCGATCTGATGGGCATAATTTCAAAAGTATCCCAGAATTCCCTCGAGTCATAGCATCGTCCCAAGTCCTCCATTGATCTCGGTAACGCCTTCACATCATTCTCCCTCATCAGCTCACCAACCCATTTGATTTGCCTACCCTCCAGTTTCCCATCGCCGTTCTCTTCATCAGTTTCACCTGCATACCCCAAGATCACCGACCACCAATCATAGACCATCAAATCAGTCAACATCTAATCCGCAACGGTATCAGTATCAGTAATGAAGAATGAATACATCAAACTCACGAATCTTTGACCTCTCGCCTTTTCCCAATTTCCAATCACACCTACGACACCTCTCGCTGCATCAAGCCCATGTACCATATGTAAACTCTTTTTACCATTCAACATCTCTTTCGTCCCGGCGACACGTTCGATCCAGTGCTTTGGATTCCGTTCACCACCCCACAATCCACTTAAATTGAGGACACATCCACCCAATTCCAGAAGCTCATCTTCAGCGATGGCTCGGAGGTGAGAGACATCATATAATGAGTGACGAGTCACCCATGTACTCTGACCGGGAATGGTGAAAATTCCGGTACTTCCGAATTGAATGAAACGAAATGATGATGAATCTTCACCATCTTTCCCAGAACTGAGAGAATGTGTACCAGAATACTGCTCAACGAGTGATCGTGATTGACCCTTGCCCTTCAAAGGAAAAGTAATCAAGATACTCTTGGCAGCAGGAAGGTCATGAAATTGTTTGGTGTTCTCATCGCTACCTTCGGGATCAAACCGAAATTTGTAAGTTCCATCGCGACCAGTTGTCGTTGTAGCGGCATATTTGATTCCCTTCTGTTGGAGAAGTGGGATAAGAAAAGTTGATGTCCAGCCGGCACCGAGAATGAGTATGTCGACGGTGGCATCTGAGTCTTGTGACTGATGAGGTAAATCAGCACCTCCTCCCTGAATGTATTAGAAGAATAGAAGATATCTAGAGTACCGGATTTACTATGTACTCACCATTTTTGATATGTTGTTGTTGTTGTTGCTGGAAATGGGTGACGTTGAATGTGTTGTGGCAACTTGTAGTGAAGATGTGGACCGGGGTTGATGTATTGATGTATTCATGTATTAATAGGTTGACGTATTGATGGATTGATAGGGCTCATGAGTTAGGTTGATACTCGTACTCGCCTATTGATAGAGATCATTCAATTGAAAATAAAATCAAACAATACAAATTAAATCATTATCAATCTTTCTTTTATTATCTTTTATACTCAAATACTCGAATACCCTAACCCTAATAATGTATAATGAATTAATCCTGATTCTTTGAAACCCCCTGCTTCCCAGGAACAATAAAATTTATCTTCGCCGTCGACTTTTCCCATTTCCTATCCACCCATCTACCCATGATAGTAACGCCAATAATATATCAATCATCTACTACTCGAGTAGCTGGATCAAGATCCATTCTATTTCCTCATCTGTGTTATAGAATACCCAATGAACACAACAAGCCAATGAGTAAACTGAAGACAACTCCCAATATAAAAATACCAAACCATCGCAGGAGATACTACGGGGTAGAATGCAAGATGCCCTCCATTGTACTATAAACGGATTCATGCCGTAATTTGATTCTAACGCATGTCGGGGAATCCATTGGAATCCAACAAACTCTGACTTGCAACATAACTGAATCCACCAAAGGGATTATTCTCGTTCGTGGAAGTCGCACTCCACGGTACGCCATGATGACTAGTGGGTACAGGACTCAAAGAAAGCTCGGTGAATTCGCTATCAAAGTTCTCCGCAAGTGCCGGATCCGTGATAAATGGTTTGATTGGCGGCTCGACTTCTCTCCTAGCAAGCTTTTGCCAAT
This sequence comes from Monilinia aucupariae, assembly GCA_002162555.1. NCBI lineage: Eukaryota > Fungi > Ascomycota > Leotiomycetes > Helotiales > Sclerotiniaceae > Monilinia > Monilinia aucupariae. Next base: position 81,211 of record NGKF01000007.1, read on the forward strand.
CGATCCGGCGAAAGAATCGATGTTTCTTGATGGTGATCATATCCTTGGGCATATGAGCCCCGAGTCTTTTGTTTGGTTCCTTACGAAGAAGACGAGTCAACAAATCTTTGGCATCCGGCCCGAGGAAAAAATGCATGACAGGCTTTTGCTTTGTAATTTTTTCGTAAATTTTGGCCGTATTTTGACCTTGGAAGGGTGGGCCACCAGTCAACATATCATATCCAAGAGCGCCCAAGGACCACCAATCGACAGCCTTTCCATACTTGTGTCCAAGGATAATTTCAGGTGCCATGTATTCGACCGTACCCAACATCGAGTTGCATTTGTCATTTTCGTCAACAGCCACTTTGCTCAACCCGAAATCAGTCAGAAGGAGATGACCTTCGGCGTCTAAAAGACAGTTTTCGGGTTTGAGATCGCGATATACAACGCCGAGGTTGTGATGAAGATGCTCCAAAGCCAGGACCATCTCTGCCATGTAAAACGATGCAGTTTCCTCGGGAAACATACGTTCTTCCTTCAAAGGGGTAAACAACTCCCCTCCTGGAGCATATTCCAAGATCAAATATAATTTCTCGTGGTCTTGGAATGCATAGAATAATTTGACGACGAAGGGATGTCGATTAACACTTTCGAGGATACTTCTTTCCGTCTTCGTCTGTTCCACCAATCTCTTGTGTACGGTCAAAGAAGCCTTTTTGAATTGTTTTTGGGCGAATAATGTTCCGGTTGTACGTTGCTTAACCAAAATGACTGTCCCAAATGTTCCCTTGCCTAAACATCGCAGAGGCTCGAAGTCGTCTGCGGCCATCTTTCTCGCAATTGTATCCTGGACCAATCCTCCTTCGATCGCACCGAACATAGGCTTTTCACGCACACTTTCACTGACGAAGTCATGCTCCAAAGGAATTTCGTAAGTGGTACTGTCAGATTGTTCATCGTCACTCAAGTCGTCAGATGTCGTTGCCGTACTGCTCTGTGGTTGTGACTGAGATTGGTTATTCAGCATAGAACTTGTTCTGGATACGCTTTCCAAATTCAAAGTTTCCAATTGTAGCTTTAGTTTGCTAATGCCTCCCATTCCTGGGGATTTGAATGGTTTTAATGAAGGGCTGCAGTTTGCGCTGATAACATCATTGATCTTCCGGTTGTACCTTGCTGGAGTGTTACAGCCATGATCAGAGTCCTCATCCCCTGACGCGGCAGGAGTATGAAAGCCTCGAATCGTAGTCATGGCTGGTTTCTGTTCTGTCTGTGATTTATTCATGGTGCACCACGTCGACGTTCAGCATCCGCACGAATTTGAGAGCGATAATTTCGATGTAATTTTTGATGTTTCTTGGATGCGCGCATCAGGTTATCGCGGTACTTTAAAAAACCTTCTGTATAATTTCTTTCGATATGCATTTGCTGATGATATGAACAATATGGGGATGAAGAGAATGCGAGATGTATTTTTGTTATTGTTTTTGTTTTCTCCCGAGGAGCTGGAGTAGTAAGTAGTAAGAGGGAGAGGGAGAGGGAGAAAGAAAAGATGGGAGAAGGGGGAGGAGGAGTAGGAGGAGGAGGAGGAGAAAATGAGGAATGATCAAGAAAGTTTCAAGGTTGTTTATTATTATTATTACGTCTACGTAATAAATTGATGATCTTGGACTGGACTGGGGAAAGAAACATTTTAGCTGTGGCTGTGGCTTATGTGAGCTGACTCACATTTGGAGCTAGCTATTGACTCACCTTGCCTATTTGGGGCTGAACTTCTGATTTTATCTTCGAGATCGCCTAAGCTGAGAGGCTGAGGGGCTGGAAGGCTGAGAATTTGATAATCACACCTGGGTATGGTTAGGGTGCATTTATTCATTTGTGACAGCCTTGTTTACTCATCAATCAATATCTCTTCCTTTCTCTTCTCTTCTTCTCTTCTTCTCTCCCAAGTTCTAACCAACACAACTTACCCATTTCATGAAGCTCTCCTTGCCTTCTCTCTCCATGCCATGTTCACGAACCATTCTGACGCAATGTGCCATGTGCCATGTGCAACGTGGAACATGAGCATTTCCCCCGCCTCACACCAATGCACAAATGACGAGGTCAATGTGCAATCCTCGACTCGAGCAGATCGACGAGTAGATACGCTTCATCGCAGCATCGAACTCCACAATAGGCTCATGGGTCCATCGGTCAAGAGGTCAATGGGAGGGAATGCGACCTGAGCTTCTGCGGAAACCCTTCGCCCCTTTCCTACTTCGCACAATGCGTTCCAACCTAACACCGCTAATGTCTCATAGCCCAATGGGCCCTGGTGTTACTTCCCATGATCCTATCACAACTTTCAGCTTCTCTATACCTTCTCGGCTTCCTTCTCTACCACTATCGTCTTCTCTCGAATGATGCGAACATTGGGTCTCGGAGACGAACAGAGCGGTTGTGGAAGATATTAGAGTACAAGTTGGCAGAGGATGGAAGAGGATGGAAAATCCATTGGAATGGGATGATCAGGATGGTCTTGGGGGAGGGTAGCCATGTTGAAATTTTCTACACAACACATACTTGCAAGAAAATAATCCTCATTCGATCCCATCTCCAGCCCAAAAAACTCTACCTACAAGTGCACCGTTGCTATGTTAGAGAGTGTATCTTACGAATGATCTTTGCGTTCGTCTTAGTTAGCATATGTTTCATGAAGTCCACCAGGTCCATACTAGCCCTCGACTGATAAGCCCGAAGTATGTCTAGGGAAGTCTCGATATTATCCCGTCCAGTTCTCTTGGATCATGTCTGCGCGCATCCTATCCTCAATCTACGATGAAACAATTCATCGAAGATCCCCTCAAAAGTGTCCTCGGCTTATCAGCTCAATTCTTTCCCGGTGAAATTACAGTTGAATTGAAGCTTGGTGTCTCTGAGGATGAAGCTATTGTGCAGACCTCGTCCAAGTTTCAAAGGCACAAGCCAAGTGCTTGGATCGTCCCTAGAATACCTTACATAGTCCAACTAAAGATTGGGGTTACAATATCAGTGATGCACTCCAAGTGAAGAATTATTCCCATCCATACAAAGTGACTTCGATGATGGGTGCGCCATCTCTCCTTCCACACTACAACGATGTCAAATTTTGGAAGCAAAGGTATGAACTATGATACAAAGCCACCAGGTTTGTTCTCTTGTCATGAAATGCCTCGAAGTCCTCAAACACTCTTGTGCAGCATGTGTGCTATCAATTTCGTCTACTCCAAATAACCCTTCCCACCATTGATCTCGCCTTGGAGCTGCAAGAATGTTTCCTTATCGTGCCCTGGTATCACTCGACCCTTGGTAGTGGATTCCAATCGCTTCAATCTCAGGGTACTTTGGAACCAGGCGGGATGATCACTGCAACTACATGTTAGCCACCACTTTCATACCTCGATATCGGACAGTTCATACCGTGCGAGCCATCCCTGAGGTACTCCATCTCGCCACTATTGCATTGTAAGCAGACCATCAATCTTCAAGGGAGAAGTCTCCTTACATTTTCGATGACATGGCAGTGGTCACTGATGAAGAAGAATGTTCCTGCTTCTGGAAGATTTATCTGCATCCCCACCAGACCATCCGTGTGGCCTGGAAGATGATGCAGAGTGATCCCCTGGCAAAAGTCCATGGTTCTCTCATCAAACGTCTTCCAATTCAAGGATAGCTACTCGATATCAGTCTGTGACGACACTCCCTGCATACTGGATCGCACCTACGTCCATATAATGCTGCAAATACACGCCGACATCTGCACCGGTTGCCACGGACCAGAATGCAGAACGCAACTCCTTATCGTGAACCCAAATCTCGATGTCCTTTCGGTCCAAGAATTGATCCAACCCGCCGGCATGATCCAAATGCATGTGACCGAGAATTCTGGGGATCGCATGAGCACATAGTGACCTTGCGGATCAATGCATCATATTGTGACCTACATCTTCTTCACATCTTCCAATTTATGACCCGTCGCTTCAATTGCGGCCTTCAACTCATGCCGAGGTTCGTACTTGATTCTTGCGAAGACATCCATCAACTCCGGCCCCCAGATCGTTGGGTAATCCGCCCCACACCCCGTTTCCCAGAGGATCACGCCTTCACGAGGATGATCAATGAGCACACAATACATGGGCAATTCCCGGCGTTTGTTCACGGACTTCTCTCCTTCGGTCGATTTCAATGAGGTGTTACCGCCCCTCGTCACAAACCCTTCGTCGCACTCTAACCAGCCGACTTCCAACAGATATGCTCGTGTTCCGGGGGGGCAGACGTTGGAGATGTGGCCTGGCACGGCACCGGCGTCGAGGGCTCGTTGTATTCCTGCCATGGTGCTTCAAGTGGTGTTGTATCCTTTGATCTTATAATACAGACGATGGGTCGAAAGCCATTTGACAACGAGGAAAGGATCATTTATAATCAGGAATCCCCTCTGGGTACAGCAATCAACCCCGCTTTTGCAGTGCCACCCAAGATCCAAACGGCATTGATTGGGAAAAAGGAAGATGCCGATACGTCGAGGTATCCTCGCATATGGTTTGCCATGGGCCAGATCCTTGATGTATAAGAAGTTTGGGGGAAGTTAAACGATGCAGTGCTCATGATTAACCTCAATTTTGAATCTCGTGATCTCTGCTGTGTGATAAGAGGCGGCGGCCACGAGGGCGTTAAACTTCCTCCATTTCTCTTCTCTACTCGTGACAAGCCAGCAATCACTTATCATAATTCCCTGTATCACCCCGCCTTGAATCGTTGAACCAATCTTTCCCCACCCCGCATCAGTTTTCCGAGGTATTCTTGGAAACTAATTCGTTTGAGGTTAGCTTGGTCAGTATCGGATGAACTTTAATGCTACAAATATCACAGCAAGGTTACATCCGAAGAATATCATGACAACGACGAGGTATAATACATATCACGACAGCACACATCAGACCCTTCACCAACACCATGTCGAAAGATACCATGAAAGCCGTCGTGTTCCATGGAACTCTGGATGTTCGACTTGAAGATCGTGCCATCCCAAAGATCGTGCATCAAACGGATGCAATCATCAAGGTCAAGTATTCAGCATTATGTGGAAGGTCAGTAGCCCCAAAGATCTCCAGGTGTACAGTATGCGTGTGAGAATTAACCAATTCTATACCGGTTTATTAGTGAACTGCATGTGTTCCGCGGACATCAAGCCTCTGACCCAGGCTTCATCATGGGTCATGAGACGGTGGGAACCATTGTGGAATTGGGAAGCGAGGTCAAGACACACCGAAAAGGAGATTTGGTCGTCATGCCTTTCACCGTGTCGTGTGGCGCATGCTTCTATTGCGTGAGGGGATGTTCATCGCGGTGTGAGGAGAGCTTGCTGTTCGGGTGTCCTTCGCTGGATGGGGGTCAGGCCGAGTATCTGAGAGTGCCATTGGCGGATGCCACGGCTGTCAGCGCTCCTGAGGGTATCGAGGAGAAGAAGTTGGTTTTGATGGCTGACATATTCCCTACGGGGTATTTCGCGGCCCGAAACGCGTTTGATGGCATGTCACCCGAGACCATCAGTAACAGCGTGGTGGTCTTAATTGGTTGCGGGCCGGTGGGTTTGTGTGCGCTGATCAATGCTCTTGAGTATAAACCGAAAGTTGTCATCGCGATCGATCGAGTGGAAAGTCGATTGGAACTGGCGAAGAAGCTAGGTGCGGAGCCGTGGAATGATCAGACGAGTCGAGAAGGGTTGATCAAGCGAGTAAAGGAGTTGACGGATGGGAGAGGAGCCGATTGCGTGATTGAAGGGGTGGGTCATGCGGATGCGCTGAGAATGGGGTTCGATCTCTTGAGACCATTCGGAAACATAGCGAGCTTTGGTACGTGGACAGCTTGACTTGAGAAACATCCACGGTGAATTAACGGTCATGATAGGTGTGCAACAAGAGGAAATCCCTTGGTCGGGAGGCGAGGCGTATGACAAGAATATTAAATCGCAGTTTGGGAGGTGTCCAGTGAGAAGTGTTTTCCCACAAGCCATGGAGGTTTTGAGGAAGAACCAACATAAACTAGAGTAAGAAGTTTCCCGTCTTGAAACCTCCCTGCGGCGATTTCTAACCAACTATAGTTTTATGACGGATAAGATCATGCCCTTGAGTCAAGTAGCCGAGGGATATGATATCTTCAATAAGATGCAAGTGCACAAGGTGATATTTGAGCCCGCACATTAAGCCCATGCTTAAGTTATGTTTTGATTGTGTACCAGAGATGTTCTCGTGTCTGCATGGGTTTGGTTTGGATATCACGAAGAGAAGCTGGGTTTCGGGCGTCCTATTGTGTCTCCATAATCATAAAAATCAACACCATCTACGTGCAAGATTCACATGCGATGAAAGGCAAGAACTGGTAAAGATGTAATTCCTGGACCTTAAATTATCAGAGTATAAGTTTTGGGGGGAAGGCCAACACTTATACCAATACCCATACCAATATACACCTAGCCACGCTATAGATATCAGAGCCTCTGCTACAATCTCCTATACGTCCAAAGCAAATCTGTCCACAAACCTATAGGTCTTCAACCCAGCCTCAAACCCATTCACAAATGTATCGACAGTCGTGAGATTATTATACACACCTGGGCCTCCGAAAATTCCTGCGAATAGTAATGCCGTTTTTGCAGTGCCCAAAGCGCCGACCGGTTTACCCCAGTTGTATGCATCCGACAAGATCTGACGAGGTCGATTGGCGGGGAAGTACGTGGATCTTGATCCGTTGAAGAATAGGGTCTGGGTGCCATCGGCTACAACGATACCATCAAAGAGTGTTGCGTCCGAAGCGCTGTACGTCGCATCAATTCCGGTCGTCAAAACCTCCCCTATGACTTTGACGTTGACGCCCGAGGTAGAAAATGCCTTGGCAAGACTTGCGGCTTGTGTCAAACTTGTAGCACTCTTGACACTGACCAAGACGCCCACGTTAAGGGTCGCGATAGTGGGGAGTTCTTTGCCAAATATGGTGATGGCGGAGGTTTTGTTGTTATTGTAGTAGGTGTTATCGGCATCTGGGACGGGTAGGTTCAAGACGGAAGCCACGCGCGTGGCAAGATCGTGCGAGACGCGGTTCAGTTGGATGAGGACATTCGATTTGACCACGCTGGAGGTTAGTTGCGACGTTTCGAATCTGATGGCGTTGATGAGGAATTGTTGTTCCACTGGGATGAGAGAATTATAAAACAATCGGGGTTGGGACCAAACATCCGCAAAGGTCGATGAAACCTTTCTTACGAGGTTACCCGACACAGTTCTTCCAGGAGCTGTGAAGAATCCTCTACCATCTTTTTGATTTGCTTGTTTCGGTGTGCCACTGACGGTATTCGGAGAGTAGGCAGCGTTGTTGAGAGGAATGTAGTTTTGTCCTGCACCATCACGGTTGTTGTTATGGACCGCGACGTGTGGGCGGTTGATAGGAAGCTGTTCGAAGTTTGGTCCACCATGGCGATTGAGTTGTGTGTCAAGGTATGAATATATACGTCCTTGAAGAAGTGGATCATCTGTAAAGTCGATACCACGGACTATGTGCCCCGGTTGAAACTATATCACTCACGATTAGACTATTGTGTATCTCAAAATACAGAGGGGGGATATCTTACCATGACTTGTTCAGTCTCCGCGAAGTAGTTTCTTGGGTTAGCATTTAACTTCATGACTCCGATCTTTTGAACTGGAACAAGTTCTTCCGGAAGAATCTTCGTGGGGTCCAAAAGATCGAATCCATACTTCAACACATCTCCTTCTTCCACCACCTGAATCCCTAACTCCCACTCAGGGCCATTTCCACTCTCGATAGCATCCCATAAATCTTTCCTATGAAAATCTGCATTCTTTCCAGCCAGAATTTGAGCTTCCTCCCAGACTAAACTCGCCTTTCCTTGTTTGGTCTTCCAGTGCCACTTGACCAACTTGGAAGTACCAGCGTCAGTGACTAGACGGAATGTGTGAATACCAAATCCGTCCATGTGACGGTATGACCTAGAAGTGAAGACGGTAAGTTGGTTGTGATTGACAGGATTCAAATATCAGACATCTGGGATACAATAGACTGGCTCATGAAGAAACTTCCAATATGTGGAATCGTGACTAACCTTGGGATACCATTTCCTGCCATCGCCCAAAATAGCGTATGGAGAGTACTAGGTTGCTGACTAAAGAAGTCCCAAGCAGAATCGTGAGCTGTTGCAGCTTGGGGAATTTCTTTATCCGGGGATGGTTTCACAGCGTGAATCAAATCAGGGAAAAGAATTGCATCCTGGATAAAGAAGACCGGGATATTGTTTCCAACGATATCTAGATGGCATGCATTAGTCTTCAAGCATTGCCAGGAGCAACACAAAATTTCTTACCAAAGTTCCCTTCATCAGTGTAAAATCTGGTAGCAAAGCCATGAACATCTCGGGCAGTATCTGCACTTCCTCTACTTCCTGCGACAGTGGAAAATCGAACGAAGACAGGTGTTTCTTTCCCCGCTTTGTTAAGGAAACTCGCAGCTGTAATATTGCTGTAATCTCCATAACTTGTGAAAATACCATGAGCACCTGCATGGGTGTTAACTACAGATCACGACAGGTAAAATATAATACTTACCGGCTCCTCTGGCATGAACAGCACGTTCCGGAACCTATGCACCAAGTTAGAAAAGCCATTGGCTGGAGAAGCAAGAATATATACCCGTTCATGGTCAAAGTGTTGTATCTTCTGGCGAAATATAAAGTCTTCAAGTAGGGTAGGACCTCTCTCACCCGCTTTCAGACTGGTATTATCCTGTATCGGGCCGCCCGCATCTGAGGTCAAGTAGGTATTATTGTCGTTCAACGTGAATTGGTCCAAGAATGCCGGACTGCTGACTGGCGCATCACGCTTCTGGACTGTTGCTTTGTGACCGAAGGGGCATTGAGCGGTGGCTAGGCCCACGAGACCGAGGACTGTTGCCAAGTGCATCTTGGCGTTGTTGATTCTACAGATTGAGATGAAGAGAAGCTACCGTTGGAAGATGAAGTAAATGAGGATCTGGGAGCTTTTCTTATACTCAGGAAAGGTGACACGAACTCTTGAGAAATGTTAGAATTGAAAGAACTATAAGATTCGGGAGTCTTGTCATCGACGAATCATGAAGAATCACTCAAATAAACCTTTCACAGGTAGAAAATCATGCCCGTTGCCTTAATTGTCACGCAACGATTAGAAGCCAAAAAGCATGTATTGCCCCGCAGGAAACCTGCTTGCATCTAGCTTTTGTTGACATGACGAATGCCGTGGCTATAATACGAATGCTGATCAGAAGCCAATAAGGAAAGAGGATTACCAACCAAGAAATCGTAAAACTACATATATTATGTATATAAAACCGGGGGAGAGGGGGGGATATTGTTCAGGACTTCCTACGTGACAAAAGAGAAAGCATATATTCGGCGCCAAGACCATATATTGATTACTCTGCGGAAAACCTACCTGTATCTGGCTGTTGATATTATAACGAATAAAATTATGGCAACACAGCTTCTAAACATACGCGAATGAGGAAAGAGGATTATCAGCCAAAAAATCATAAAATTACATGTATATACGAAACTGACATAGGATCCTGCGTGATAGGAAAGAAAAGCATATTTTCGCACCACTGGGCATGAGGAACATCCGATCCGTCATGTTGTGAATTGAGATACTCAATAATCGACATGAGATATCTCCAATAGAATGACTGGGGACGTCCATCCGTGGCCCAAACAGATTTGATCGCTGGCCGGTTCTGACCATAGCGCGTATAGCTCTCAGCCTTTCCCCGAGATGATAGACCATGATGGCAATATGTGAAGGGCTCCACCAGTTGGCAGCAGCAGAGTCCGAAGTACCGAGTACACTTGGGAAAGTAGGTTTGACAGGAGATAGTTCCACGTGATTCATTGCCTGCTCCGTCGCATAAGAATATGATGGGAGTTTATAAGGTTAAATGATTGGAAATTAAAACGAGATACTGGAGTAGATTATCCGATATAACAATTAACCTTTTGAAAACGTGATTTTAGCTTTATTAATCTTTGATCGAAATCAATCGAGTTAGAAATTAATAATATCCTGAGCTTATTAGGGTAATGGTATATCTATTTTGTAGTTCTTGATTTTATTTAAGTTGATTTGCTTCTTGTTCATAAAATCATCACTCTATAAGCAGGTTTTGGAGAACTCGTTACTATGATCAATTGCATTGGATTTCACAGAGTATAAGAATTCTCTAATGATTATACAGTATTTGGAAAGCTTCACCTAATCACAGCCGTTCAATTACGAGTATATCAGCGCAGTCACTATAAAGTTCAATGTGAGATTAAGTAAATATTATGAATCTTGATAAACAGGATGAAGGTTTCGGAGATAGGATGTAACCCCTGACGAGTAATTGCTAGATTGATTTCCGGACCTGGCGAACTTGGCAAAATCAAACAATGCCTGAACTTAATTGGGTAGATATATACGAGTTGGAGGTATGTACAGTAGAAGGTAGTATCGTTAGGTATATAGAACTTAGAACTGCACAAGGGATACCATTAGGTATATAGGGGCTGGATACTACGCGAGTAATTAGTCTAGCTACTAGTTAGATATTAGATACTGTTTGTAGCCTTCATGTCTTAATCCGTCCTCATTCAAGTCACGCCAGTAAACACTTTACACCTAAGTAGTCCTTTTAGTTTTTGCATCTTCCGTAAAAGTCTAAGCCTGTTACTAATCACTACACGCAGGAATAGCTAAATAGTAAATACTCGAGTAGTAAATAGTCTTTCGTATTTCGTACAATCTGAAATGGACCCACAACTTTCTTTCCAACCTTCTTCATTGAGAGTAATTGATGTTGGTATGGTTGAAAGTATCCTTCTTAGGAGTAAACCAATTCGAATCTTGCACAAGCTGAACGTGCCAAGATGCAAGATAGCCATACAAATATGTGAGATGACTCTCGGGGGATTAGGAAAGTTGTATTAGTATTTCGTGCGTAACGGCGGCCCATTCTGACATCTGAAGCAACCAAGAAAGGTTGTCGTTCATCGAAACTCGAAAGTGGGCGGGAGATTGGAAAGCCTTGCCAAGGTCTAAAGCCAAGGACATTGCCCAAGTATGAACGTATCGATAATGCGAAAATGATAAGTTGGTCAAAATTATAAACCCATCATTATTATACTTTTCTTCTTTTCTACTCGCATCTCTTCAATCAATTGAAGGTTAATATTGACAAAATGAAATGACTTCAATCTAATGAATGAAACTCCAGTTTTCAACCCTTTTCACCATATAATTCTTCGCGGGAAATGTCTTCTCGTTTATTTTACTTGAGTACGCCTAGGGGGAGCGGTTGAAATGGCAGTGGAACGCCCAGGCCCCTACAAAAGAACTATAACCACTTAAACCACTTAGAGTAGCAATAATTAGTAAGTAAACACTTGGAACTTTTTTTTTGATTCTATAAGCAACGTTACCGAACAGTAATACAACATATTACAATAAATTATATAATCAACGTTATCGAATAATAATACAAAATGTTATAATAAATTATATAATCAACGTTATTAAACAATAATATAAAATGTTACAAGAAATTATATAATCAATATTATCGAATAATAATAATAAATATTATAATAGATTATATAATTAATTTTATTAAATATTAATAAATTAATTTTATTTATTATTACTTTAATATTATTATTTATAATTAATAATTATTAAAACGTTTTATTAATTGAAAATCGAGTTTCATTATTGAAAAAAAACAAAAAGTTCTAAGTTCTCAATTTTAACAAAGATTATATTAAGTGTTTAAGATAATATATCGGAAAGTCGGATATTGTTTGATTGGGCAAGTGCCTTGGCGTTCCATTGCCATTTCAACCGCTCCCATTTTATATCCCTTCATTCCTCAACCAGTTGCCTACTACCGTTGAGTCAACGGCGTTAACCTTCACTATCACTGCTAGTTTGCTCGCATTCCTCAGCCAGCCCACTACTGTTAACTTTCACTATCACTACTACGAGTAGCTCCCCCTCATTTGTAACTAACTGCTCGAAGGCCGCTCGAAGAACTATGATGGGCAAGACGGGTATCACAATTGCGGCTTTTGCAACAGCGATTCCCAACACAGCTATCGCTCAAAGCTCAACATCATCACAAGCAGATACCCTCTCATCCCAAATATCGATGATACACAAGCTGTTGATTCACAGGATGTTTGTCCAGGATATACTGCATCCAATGTAAGACGAACTGTCTATCGTCTGACAGATTTCCTATATTGGCTGAAGATGCCACCATGCCTGTAATGTCTAATTATGGAACTAATCAAGATTTCCTTAATCTAGCAGCATACATAGTACGCGTACCCATCAAAGAATCATCTTATCAAGAAACCTTCTATTAAGATTGACGCAAACTCCACTCTCGATGATAATCTCAAGTTTCGATGGAAGAATAATCCAATATTCTCATTCTCTATATTTCTTTGATCAAAAAAAAGTTCTTTTCTCCATAAATCATACTAAATTGGTTTACGAAAACCAATTCATCGAGTTTAGTACTTCTGGTATTCTCTACCTGATATCTACAATTTTTATGGTTTAATTAAGCGAAGTCATGAATGGCTTTCGTTTAGGAAATAACTTTCGGCATGCTTTATGGACTGCATATGTTGGGGACCCTATCGATGCAGGCATTTATGGAAGTCGTGGAACCCATCTGGAATCTGGATTGGATACAAGATATTACGAGATGGTTGCGGATACCCGGAATATGAGCTGTATCTCAGATGCGACCGTTGCTATTGCAGATTACGTTTATTATACTCATGATGTCTATCTACGGAATGCGCATGGTCAGAAGTATTGATAAAATCATCCAATATCACATGCAGAACTCTCCGTGGAAGCATTGATCTTTACTTCCATGCTGGTTCAACACCAGAAGAGTTGACCAAGGCATATCAAGCGAGCGCCGTTGGACTTCCAGCAATGCAATCGTACCTTACTTTCGGGCATCACCAGTGTCGATGGAGTTACGCAAATTGCACAGAGATAAATGAAGTGGTTGACAATTTCGCAAATTTCGGCCTTCTACGAGATACAATCTATTTGGATGTCTATTACATAAATCAATACCGTAGCTTCGAACTTGATGAAGTCATATTTGGATGCTGTATTCCCAAGGAGCTGAAGTCATGTTACAACTCCATGCAAATGGATAATATCCTTTTTCGATCGTTGAATCTGCAATATAGATGGACAATTCTTGCTCGGTCCTAACATGATGGTGATGCCCATTTAAGGCAAGGCGCTTCCACCATTCATGTTATAGCCCTAACTCTGAGAAGGGTGAAGTTTGGTACAATTGTTAGAACCAGTCTGCCGTCACCCCCATTCCCTGGTTCAAATACCACAATTGACGCACCTCTCTTCTATATTCCAGTCTACATACGGGGTGATGCCATTCTCCCAATCAAAGAGCCTGCATTGATGACCCAAGAATGCAAAAAGAACCCTTGGGGCTTGCTGGTCACTTCCAGCTTCGATGGAACTGCTAGTGGTGATCTTTATTTTAGGTGAGGGAGAATATGATTTCTCTATGTCCCAGAATTCCCTTCATGCATCAGGAAATGTCAGTTATATTGATAGTAACCAGCCTACTGATGTCAACATGATGGGTGTTAAGGCACCCATCAACAATGTCACATTCAATGGTGCTAGTCTCTCAGTGGATGGAGATAGAATTCTACGATTTAGGTCCTTGATTTCAAGGGACCGAGTGATTTTACCAGTGGTGGAGCTTGGGGTAGTAACTGGGTTTTGAAATGGGCTTGAGAAATCTCCCTCTGGAGGTGCAAGAATTGTACCAGAGCAGCACCCAGGTCAAATAGCGATATGGGCATTTGAAATCAATTAATCAAAACAAATGATGATTTCCAGAGTCTGGATGTGGAAGATATAAAAACAACGATCTGGGATTCTATATAGAACAGTTACTCGAGTATATTGGGATCATGTTCACAATATCTCTATGGCAATACATACTTGGAATGAAACCTATCGAACCAGTGATATTCAACAACTTACGCATTGAAAGCTCAATCTTTATCTCTTCAATTTGAATTTCAATTTAATACCATCAACTCTTCTCACCTCCAAGTGGACGTGAATTAATCTGCAGTCTCTGAAATCGCGTCGCTACTCTCCTAAACTGGCTCCCTTGCCCTTATTCTCGCCGATATTCTATTCCTCATTGGAATTCTCTCACCCTTCTGTCTTCCCTCCTCTCCATTTCTTCCACTCCTTGCTTTACCACCCACAAACCTTCCTAGACTCTTAGACACCACCACTATCAAATAAGCCAAGGCTATCAAACCCGCTATGAGTCCATAAGCTATTTCTCCACCCTTGGTATTTCTCGCCAGTTGTAATCCTAACCCACCGTTGATTATTCCTAGTATGAGTAGTGTCCGGCCATACCAAATGTGTATGTATCCCATAACGCCTCTGGCATGTTGCCTTTGGTAAGCGAGGTGATGAAGGAGGCCCAAGATAGGTTGGATGAGAAACAGGATGAAGAGTGCTAGACCGAAACTAGTATGCGTCTTGCCTTGATATTTGAAAAGCTATAAAATTTCAGGTCTTGACCTCTTTTTGACGTTCAAGTTTGAAGCTAGGGATGACATGAATTGAAGATGAAGGAAGGGACCTACATAATCCTTAAACATCGCCAACTTCACGCCTAATCCAAATCCAACAATCAACATCACCAAACTGAATATTTGAATCGCTGCATGAATCCACCATTTTCCAAATAGAACCATAGATATTGCGCCGAGTGGAAAGAGGACGACCATAGTAATACCCATGATAGTACCATGTGCAATATTGTAGGTCTTTATTGTTGAGGCGGAAGTTCCATACTCTTCACTCCCTTCTCCACCTCCATTTCCGATGCCATAGCCGGAACTACAAGATGACTGTGATGCTGTTGCAGAATCAGATGCAGATGTGCTTGCGACAGGAGATAAGAAAGGATTCTCGTCTGAACTGAGTGCAGCTGTTGTAAGATCGTATGTAAATTGGCGGTAGCTATCATCGCCGTGTTGGTTAATTGTATAGGACGTGGATGTACTGTCAATTGGAGAGCCCTCATTCCAAGCTGCTATCCATGATGAGGATGTAGTTGTTGTGGAAGTGAGAGGGCATTTTTTACCTTTGTTGTGACTGTTAGTTTGCCCTGTTCATTGATTGAGAGATGTTCTTTGAGACTTTGAGATTGCGAACAATCAAAGCTCATCAGGGACTGTATAAAACATACACAGAACATTGGCCTTTATCACACCTCCAGTAACCCCACTACCTTCCAAAAGTTGCACCCTACTTGCTAGATCTCCATCCAACATGGGTTCGACATGCCCTTGTCCACCGTCTCTCGCACTTAGTGTCACATTTCCATTTCCATCGCCATATATTATAAATATTGAGGCGCCAGCCATGGTATGACCAATTCCTAATGCAACCCATTGATATTTATCTGATGCGCTGAGTTGAAAGTAAATGTTTCCTGTGCCGGCTGCAACTGTTGTGGGTGGAATACCCAAGGAATATGTTGGGCCTCCTGGCGGAGAAAATATTGCGAGAGCAGATACTATGACTGTTTCTTAGTAATTTTACGGGCAGTTTAGAGGTTATATTATTGAGATTTGCGATTGCTTACCGCATCCCAGTCTCCCCAATGCCATCATCGCAAGGACCTTGATATAATTCTTCATTTTGGCGAAACCTAAATGTTACCAAACCATCAATGATCTATTAATTCTTTTCAAAAGAGGAAGTATCCAAAGGAAAGATTCATTCAGAGATTACATCAAATTACCCTGCAATGAGGTTATGTATGTTCCAAATAAATTGAAAGAGGCCTGCTTATTCTTCTTCATCGTAAGATTAGGTTGCTGATTTACCTACATATATATCACTGGCTGGCTTCCTGTGCCCTCTCACCACTTTACCCGTATTCAAACAAAGAAAAGAATACCGAAAGTAGGCTGATGAGATTTTGGAGTTGTTTTCCATATCAAAAAATGTAAAGATACTCTTTATTTCTATCCGGATAGAAATCCACATTGCTTACATTCCGAGTGGCAGGACAAAGAATTATGATTGGAGCAGATGAGGGGCATTTTAGCCTTACATTAGTAAAGAAAATACATGGACCGGTATCACTAGATTATTATATGCTCATTCTAAGCAGATATACTCAGACATTCAAAGTCTATTGACAGTTATTAAGTGCCTTTATAATTAATATACATATGTTATCTCCAAACTGACAATATCTATCTAGGTCTATTTTTTTTTCGCTAAGGCTAATGGGGGGAGTAGATCACTTTCGTAACCTACTCGAATACAAGCTCTTCAATCGATCGTAGGACAATTAATCTTATCCTCATGAATTAGCAATCCAGTAATGTTAATTAAAGGAAGGATGTATGAAGTAAATGTCACATTCATCAACTGTATAAATAGATATCTTGCTGAGTACTTCAGCAAAATAGTAGCCTTAATTGACTTATTACTGGATTGGTGAATGCATTGTTGAGCCATGGATGCATATTGCTAGCAGTTCGAATAAAGGAAGACCGTTGTTTTAAAGTTAATTACCTATTTTAAGCAAGGCCTGGCTAGTGCCATCAATTTGCGTCAACGTCAACGCAAAAGTCTAAAAGATATTTTCAACAACACTTCATTTCAACAAGTCCAACTATCTATGAAGCCAACACATCTAACCCATCATTTCTAAAAGCTGATGCTAATTTGTTTGATCCATTAGTCACCTGAAAGCAAGGATTCAATCAATGATGAGTATCGTCTTTGCATGCGACTTTGACCTCGATACTTTTAGACACGCTGCGAAGCATCAGAATGTTGAAATAGAGATACTTATCAACTTTCTTCATCAGCTTATTCTTTGGCCCCAAAATTCTCGAACAATCTTATGATTCGATGATCTTCTTGACCTCAGCCTGGTAATGTATATCGATTTGATAACCAATGATTCGCCAAGATGGCGAATATTTTTGGCCCCCATTTTGTCTGTACTACACACAGCCCCCAGCTATGCATATATCGCAGGTTGTTACGGGGCTCATCGAGTCGTACTCAGCATACCAGCCTGAAATTGACACATAATGTGTCCTTCGAACTCCTATTTCAATCGCTCATTGTCCATTGAACTCTTCCTGGGTTCTTAGATGTTCTATTGTCTACCGACATTTTGATGGTCACTGAACTCCTTCGAGCCTTCGATATCTGACGCCTGCTTCCGAAATTCGGGACCGTGATACAAGGAGAGATTACTGGAGGTGAAAATGCGCATAATTTCTTCCAATAATCATAATGGTGCGGGAAAATTGAGTGAAGCCTCGCACAGCACCACAACAGACAACGAAGATAGCTTCGCTAAAATTGATGATGGTGATGGTGCGGCACAGAGTAGTTCCGATGGCCAGACAAGCTATATGGAACCGGCACTTCCATTCAAATGCGATCAATGCCCTCGATCTTTTTATATGGCTAAGAATTTGCATTGGCACCGATACAAGCATGCTTTAGGGCTAATTTTCACTTGCGATGATTGCGAGGGGATGTTTCAAACAAAAGATGATTTTGAAGTTCGTATAGCCTGCATCTTTGGTTGAATTTGTCAAACTTAACTTCATTTTCAGAAACACATGTCTGTGAGTTGCAAAAAGACTCGAGGTGGGCAGCAGCCAGAGAAAGTCACGACTCCGTTAGACAAGCAAAGATATGAATCGTCTCTTTCTTATCATGAACCCAAAATCTCATGAATTATTGGGACCAAAAACAACCTCAAATCATACAGATTCTTCGACGTTTCATCGAACAAGCAGTGCTATTCCGATAGGTGTCGAATCGCCTAATTTGGAGGAGCTACCTGTTGTATTTGATGGTCCATCTACCTCTGCTCCATCTCGGTCCAATTTAGTGAATTCTGTTTGCAATGATACACAGTCTGCAACCATCAATGATTCGCTTCAGGTGCAAACCTCCCGGCTTACAGCCTTTCGAAACAATGTCCCTTCACAGAATCCCAACTCTGGAAATGGCAGTGACAATATACGATGGGCAACTTATGAAGATGGCTCCTTACTACGGATCTTTGGCCGAATTGGATTCGAGGATCGGTTGCAAAATCATAAAGATATTTTGGAGGATGCCGATGATGATTTGTTGCCGTGGAAAAAAAGTGAGGTGGAATTTGAAGATAAAAGAGATGAAACAGCTCCATCTAGATCCACTCCTCTACATGCAGGTAAATCCACCGGTGATGAAAAAAGCGCTCAACGAAAGGATACTTTGGAAATTGACTTTGATGGCTTATCAGACCCGAGCGTGCCAAACGAGATGAGACGAAGATCGAGCCAGTTATCTGCCGAATTCGGACATGACGGTTATGGATATACAAACCCACTTTCTGAGAAATCTGAACTTAAAATCGCGGAGTTGAGAGCTGAGAGAAGAGCAGAAGTCGAGAGACGGTGCATGGAGCTCGATCCTCCTTTGACCAAAGATATGCTGGCCAGCATGCCTGAATATAGAACAACCATTCAAGATATCCGACCTTTATCAGATCTTGGGTGGGAAAGCTTGAAATGAAATCTGTTGGCGGAGCGTTCCAACACCGAGATTCAATCCAATAATATATCTGAGCCATATTATATCAAAAAATACCCATATGGTTCTGTTGAAGGGGTTGTGCCAATAGATGAGAAACACAATGGTAATCAATTTTCCACCATTGAAAATGAGCTGTCCTTGGTTTTAGATCGAGATATCAGATATGATGGAGGAAATAACCCACCAGCTCGTTCAGAGATCCCTTTTATCAACAAAGAGATTCAAGGAAAGGCTATTGCCTTGGTTGATTTTTCATCGGAGAATGACAATGAGTTGACTATGGTAGAAGGACAAGTCGTTGATATTTTATATCGATATGGGAAAGGGTGGCTTATGGCAAAAGATCCTAAAACAGGGGAAAATGGATTGCTTCCAGCGAGGTGTATCTCCATGCTATACATGTTGGCACAAGACATTGATTCACAAGACATCGAAGAGAAATTGATAGAATCAGCAATCGATCTCGCGAAGCCAATATTGGAGAAGTCACGGTGGTTCAATCAAATGGCGGGCGATGAACTAGAACAAGCGATAATAGAGTTGGGTCATGGAGTCCGAAGTGGACTCCATGAACAAGGTTGGCCCAGAAAAACTCTGGAAATGCATAAAGAAGTCCATATGAAAGCGTTCCGCAATCTTCTTGCGCACAACCAAGAGGAGCAGGGCCTTGGGTCATCAAATTCCTCGCCTTCAGTATTAATTGAAGGTGGCGTAAATGCTGATCTTGTTCCAAGTCCAAGTATGAACAAGCCAGATATTCCTGATGATCAAAGCGATGATTCTTTCGAATGCTCGGCGACGGAGTCTGTAGTCTCGGTTGCGGATAGTACATTCTCGGCAATATCACTCGCTACGGGGTCCTCCATGTCATCTCTATCTGCTTCCCAGACTGCAACTGATCGCTTCGTACGTCTCCTCCTGATACGGAAGTAAAACTACTTTTTGAAGATGTCATGCGGGAAAATGTAATGTCTCGAGAACGATTTGAACGAAATCTTGGTCGTTTAGTCAAAGGCTTCGCTGTCGAACTACGAAAAGAGGCTCAAACACGGGAAGAGCGACAAGCGGCACATCTTGTTCGCTTTCGTGCAAGGAATTCTGCACATATAATTTGTAGTACCATCCAACCAGGAAGAGGACAGAAAGGTGCGAAAAATAGTATCGGCAGTGCAATCTTTCCGGTTGTTGAAGCACAAGACGTAGAAGGTGATTTCGAGGTGGATGAAGACTCGGACAGTGAATCTGAGAATTCGGAAGATACACCAGATGATTTTCAACATCTTGAGGATTTCGTCAGGGATTCAAGAGCTTTCGAGTCATTCCGTGAAAAGTTGCGAGTCTTCATCCATCCACAAAAAGTACAGACATCTAGTCGACGGAATAGTTTATCTGTCAAACAAATGACCATAACGTTGCCTGGAATGTTTGAAGACATCCATGGGGCATTTATGACTTCTAGAGATGAAGAAGGAAGTATGGAAGCTGTCATGGAATCTGCCAGCTTTCATCAACCTACATCAAATAAGAACTTAGGGATAATCAGAAGGGCGTGTCAACCAATCTCAGGAAGGTTGACACCCCTAGCTCACTCCATTGCAATATGGAAGAGGCCACCGGTTGCGAATGGAAAGAAAAGGATTGAATGGCATTGCGTAAGTATCGGCTGATAAATTCAAGTTTCATAAACATTAGCTGATCGTGACAGAAATGCGGACACCAAATCTACGATGACTTTACTGAGCTTCGTCCTGGAGCTACAAATCGACTCAAACAAGCCCTCGCGAGCCATAACTCGAGGAGCAGTAACCAAAGCCGAAACTCTGTCATCAGTAGCTTCCGTGAATCTTTCTCGGGCAGCTTTTCTATTTTTAAACTCTGGGACTCGAGCACCGATCGAAAAAGCCTCGGATCTGGACTTCCAACTCATGAGCCGCCAAAAAATCAACTCGATCCAAACAACCCAAAAGCTGCAGAACCAACACCGCTTCCAGTGGAGCTTTTATATCTTCTCTTGTGTTACCCCTCCGGCCGCTACGCTACTAGACTTCTACAGCTAGACCTTCATAACCTTGAGCCCAAGTCCGACCAGTCTATTTTTACTATTCTGCGCTCCAATTACAAATCCATGAGAGGTCGTTTCTTCAATCTCATATCACTCAAAACCCTCAAATCCATAAAATTCGCCCACTTCGAGATGTATCGCAGTTCCCGTATTGACGTCCGTCAAAAAGACGTTGTACCACCTCCCGGTCCCATTGAATATCGCTACTCGCCCGCTCCTCCAGAAGTTATTCCCCCAATTGGTGACAATCACCTCGTGCATCTCTTTCTTAACCCCTCACACACCGACGAAGTTACCGTGTGTCTTGATCGCTTTCCTAAGAAGCTCAAAGAGAAACTCCATTGTAAGAAAGGACAACCTACTAACTTTGGCTGGGGTCTGGAATTTGTGGAAGGTTGGGATATGAAAAGCATCTGGATAATTGCATTTATATTATTCGGATTGGGAGGCTTGATTCTCGGAATTTTGTGGGTAGTGTATAAGCATAGTATTCAAGATGCCTTCGCAATGGCGGGGTATATGGTTAGCTTTGCAGCAATTAGTGTAGGAGCTATACAGAGTTTGTTGGTTGTGTGAGGGGCGACATCGAGGAACTCTCTCTTTCCTAAGTCGTTCCAATACTTCCACTTTTGAAGCACTCAAACTCATCTCTGTCTCTTCGATTCAATTGTGGAAATATGAGATAAAAATAAAACATTATGGCCGTTTTGAGGTGGACAGGAAATCTCTGCAACAAGATATATGATGGTGGAGCCAAAGATTGCGATAGTATCAAGAGACAAAGCTGTACAAAAACGAGGTGAGCTCACTTGAGCCAGACCGACTACCTAGTAGGCGTATGGAATGGCAATTTACGCATGAAGATTTTCGGGGAAGATGAAACTTCAATCTCCTATGGAAGCATGCCGTCACACCAATTTACAATCCAAAGGCACATTGGTTGACAAGTGTGACGTTGGGAAAATCAACATACCACAAGATGTCTTGACCACCAATTCCTCAACCATCCCAAACTAACCTCATGTTTCAACCTGCCTCCTTCTTTCTTCCTCCTCATCTCTTTCTGAAGCTTGGCATCGGATTTGGAATCCCAAACATCCACACCGAAAGAGCAAACCAAAAGGATTAAAGTTATGATAAATACCGATTCTTCCATCCTCAAACCCCCATCTCGGGGTCGTTCTCGACCTTCTACACCTGGTGTTTCTTTCCTTCATGCAACATCCTTCAATGGTTCCACCAAATACTCCCCAAATACAGCAGAAATTGTTAGGACACTCACACCCGATGCCTTGAAGTCAACCTTAACCTCACCACCTCCAGTCAGACTTCGCAGACTTGGAAGAGAACCAGAGCCGGCATCAAGATCTAAAACTTCATTGACACTCTCACTGCCCGAGGAGGAGACATTCGGTCAACCCAGTATCAATCTACCCGGCTTGAATTTCGCGCGAGATTTTGGGTTTGGTTCGGGGATGGGATCGAGAACATCAAGGATCGAAGAGAGAAGATCAGTCGTGGTCGTGGGAGAAATGAGAGAAGGCGGCACGGAAAGCTTTGAGAACGTATATCTAAACGCTCATGAACGACAGGTTGTAGACATGAGAAATGATTTGGAGTCAAAGGAAGAGGATCCAGAGTTGATGAGGGAGAGAAGAATTGCAGAGATATTTGATCAACAGGAAGACGAGGAGGAGGACAAAAATCATGGATTTTGTGGCCTATGGAAAAACATTTGGGGAAATATTACGGGAAGATGTTGTTGTTGTTGTTGTTGTTGATAATGCTGATGTTCCTAGAGGATGGGTGTATGAGATGGTAGAGTTCATCTCGCAATTGGCAGGATCGTGTAATAAACATAACTCTTTTTTCAGCGTGATGGAAGAAATTTAGCTGTTTCCAATGCCGATGACTTGAGACAAGTAGAAATCATCTCGGGATATATTTCCCAAAGGTATTGGCTTCGATCAATAACCTTCCACTGATCTCGAAGAAGCAACTTAGCATTCGGAAAAAATGGAATTTTGATAACCTTAACGAAGCAAGTGAGTCTAATTCTCTAGACGATGCCACTGTTTTAATCGCACTCCATTGTCACCACCATAGATTTATCAGCCGCAAGCCTACAGCCTATCGTCTTTCAGCCATTTGACAGTTTGACAGTTTGACAACCGTTGCCAAGACTTCTAGATCCACCTTCCAAATACAACCCTTGGCAGTTTCCCCAATCTTCCCTTAAGAATCTCGCCAATTATGTATGTCTCAGCCAGGACTTTTTAGATAACCTAAATTCTGGTAGGTTTAACATTTGGAGTAGATTTTATGGATCTACCCCTCTATCCTAAACCCTCTTTTTTTCTTCAACCACGAGTTGCACAGCCAGGCTCAAGTCAGGATGAAAATTTTGCTAGGTAGTTAGTTTTGAGTAGAGAATTTCATTTGGAGCTCACCGATTGATGGAACCTCAGCGGGAAACCAGTTGGCCACAACCTACAACCCATCTCTCTCAAACTTCCCTCGTGGGTCGTGATCAAGGTTATCATGATCTTTTCAGAATCCAAACTGCACAATGGTCAAATCAACCCCAGTAACTATATATCTTGCTGTGGTACCAGACCGACATTTCTCTGATCGTAAACCTCCAGACCTCAGACTCAGACCCATCACAAGCATATTGATACGGTTATTGAGGGTATTGAGTCTATCAACATGCTGCATGATGACTACTGTACTAACACGTACGAAATTCATAAGGTTACTTTGAAAGAAAAAGCTAACCTTACCGAGCAAGAAGCGACCGCGACGTTGCGCCATCCCACGATCCCACCTAACTATTTGGTATCTCTCTACCCGAGCACTTCATAGTCATGCGAGACTAACTTCGATTTGACTAAGAACGAAATCTCTGCAGCAAATAAGCTTACAGACAGACCAGCATCACAGCGACATATCAACATCGATATGTATTATTGCGAGCTAGCAAGCCTTCATGACTATTCTATTACGCCATATAAATGCTTCATCCTACCCAAGATCAAGAATAATGTTGACCGAGACGGGGATATGAATTTGATAGTTCCCGTCCACCAGTCCGTTTTCTTCAAGGCTAATCGAGTAGAAAGAAGAAGGAAGGCTGGAAGGCGCTGCAAGAAAGTGGACCGACCATCCATGCATCGAATTTTTCTCTCTCTCTTATAATCCGGAACATGCCAAACGGTTTTTTCCTATCGATCAGCTTTCTGATGTTTCTCTTCCATATATTAAAAAGCTAATATTTTCGCCAGGGTTGGACTTGAGCAAGCTGCGAGCCATTCGCATAAATTTCCTCAATTGGTACGAGATACATGATTCAGCTTGCGAGAAGGGGCAGGCTGTGCACTCCAAGAGGCTATGTGGCTTGCACACTGGACACTGGATCCCAACTACGAGTACTGCACATTCATGCGGGATGCATGCGAGAAGTATCAATAGAGCCATTGCATGGAAGACAAAGTTTATCGGCTGCGAGTCGACTTTCTCGGAAGTCCGAGCCCTAGGGTTCAACTCAAAATAGTCCCCATCCTCCGAAGTCAGGCATGAAGTGGTGTGGAAGAGGTGGTGGGTCGATAGATCTACAGGCACTGAACTTTATTGTCACCATCATGATTTGTCGTTTTCACGGCTTTGGCTGGGGCATGGAGTTTTCCAGAGGCATGTCCTGGTGGTGAGCCAATCCCAGCCATCTTAGTGGGTGCGATATAGAAGCTCATCAGGTCATTTCTGAACACGATGGCAGGATTAACTCTACTGGGGATTGAGAAGAGTGAAAGAGATTTTCTTTTCTCCATCCCCTCCAAAAAGCTCTTCTCAAGGTATGTTGCTTGAGAGGTATATAAGAAAGTCTTGCCTCCGTGACAGTCCATGATCATCAAAAAGTCGAGATCTCAAAAATTATCTACTATTCAGTGGAATTCGACATCACCCAATCCAATTCAACAAACCTCAATCACCAAAAATGCTTGCCTCATTCATCACCGGCCTCTTGGCCCTCACTACCCTCGCCATTTCCTCCCCCATTCCCGCCGCTAAGCGCGATACTGACGAGCTCTACATCCTGGCCAACTGCTACAACAACGTCACCCATGCTTCCTACGCCTCTGCCTTCTGGTACTACCCCGACTTCCTCCCCGACTTCCCAGAACCACAAGCCGTTGGGATCATCAACGCCAAGAAAGCCATAACCTTTGAAGGCGCATCGATATCTATCAAAAAACCATTCATATTGAAAACCAAAATCCCAGAGGGTGCTTTCTCAGCTACCTACCAAGATGTCGTTGCATCAGCTACCATCGGCAGCTATGCAGGTCCAGCTGCGGTCATCATGGGAACTGGATTACCCTTTTATAGTCCTTCTAGAGACGTCACTTGCTTTTATAAATACGCAGTTCGAGATGTAAGTCTACCCCCTCCGATCTAAATTATCAACCAAGAAACTAACAAGATGAAGGTGGCCACATATTAAACTGCAAACCCCATGAACCATTTATGACAAGCCAGTTCGATGAAACAGACAGAAGAGATAATGACGATATTGAAAGAGGGGAGGGACTGAAAAGCTAACAAGAAGAATGGCATGGGGAGATGAACTGGAGTAATGAATGAGTTTATGAACTGCAGGATCCATAAGGTTAACCACCCAACCTACTCTAACGACAACGACAACGACGACGACAACCAAAACCACGACGACCATAAGTTGAATTAGACTTAATGATTATGAATGACAAAATCAAAATGATACATACACATTGTTCCCTTCCGACACGTGCACACATTAATTATGGATAAGGATACTACTGTAGAGTACATAGAGTACATGCATTCAACAGATCTCCGTGTTCCCAAAACTTTTATAATAGGTGAATATCAGGGGTAGGAGAAGCCAGGGAGAGGGTAATCCAGGATATTTGGACTACGCAAGCCGGTCAATCAATGATTTCGGGTATTTAATATAATAAAAATATAATTGGTTTGATATCTCTATATAATAGAGGGGAATACGAAGATTGTAAGATTCTAATGATGATTTATTATACTCGGTCGGTAGAGATAAAGTAGAAGTAGTGAAGAGTCATATAGAATGATCATATGATGAAGATATTTGCGGGTATCTCAGTGTCTAGAGGTCTTGAAGCATAGGAGAGGTGCTGGGTTAATCAAGATGATATAAACACTTTCGGGTTGGAATAGTTGTGACGGTCGGTATCTGATACGAGTAGAGGTCAAAAAAGGGGACCCCGAGTAAGATAGTAGTGCTCAACCCTACTTTTACTACGAGTTTAGTAATGCATCCTACCGCAAGATAGTAAGTAGTGTACGAAGTACCATCCCATCCCATCCCATGCCCCCAGATCCCAATCCCAATCCCAAGCGAACCGAGACTCGCCAAATCCATACTACATACTGTGCTCGAGTATCTCCCTCCATGCCCTCTTCTACGTCAAGCTGGAAATACAGTGATATAATATAACACATACACTCACAGGCACCAGCCGATTTCCTCCCGTCAACCTTAGGTAGGGAATCGATCAATCATCTAAGCTTGATCCGATCCGACTCAGCAAGATATAAGGTGAGGTTACTCATACATATCTCCGTAGATCAAATAGAGACAGAAAGAGAAATAGAAATAGAAGCAAACCAAGGATAACCTTATCAACCTATCTATCAGTCTATCCATCCGTCCCGATCCCGCATCCAGTTCCAACTTCCAACTTTCAACTCCTAACGACCAATACAGTAAGTAACATCCTCGGTCTTCCAGAATCCCCACCTCCCATCCATCACCCACTCAAGCACCCTCAAGATTCGGAGCTCCTTTCTAATCAGTAGGTACAAATAGAGTAGAAGCACGATCATGAGATAGGAAGTGGGAACTGGGAGGATCAGGGAGTGGATGACAACTTATATGCTGCCCCATCTATCGACGAGTATAAGCGAATGCACCGGGAAAAACAACAGGATATACTCGTAAATAGTCGAGTAGATATCATGATAAAAGCCTGATTAATAGATAAATATATACGATTAATTTTCTATTCTCTATTCTCTATTATTTATTCTCTCTACTCTCTACTCTCTACTCTCTACTCTCTACTCTCTACTCTCTACTCTCTACTCTCTATCTACTCTCTACTCTCTACTCTCTACTCTCTACTCTCTATCTACTCTCTACTCTCTTCTCTCTATCTTCTCACATCTCTCTCTATTCCCCCTCCTCAACGATTCTCCATCCATCCATCCATCCATCCATCTCTACCATCAAATAGCCCCAAATATCTATCTTACATTTTCCCCAATCCCCAATCCCCAATCCCCAATCCCCAATCCCCAATCCCCAATCACCAATCCCCAATCACCAATCCCCAACTCCATCTCAAGTATCAAAAGGTAAAAAAGAGTACATACCTCCTTCCTCTCCACACCATCCACACCATCCACACCATCTACACGAACCATAGTATTAAACCACACTCATACACAATCATGCGAATAGCACCAACGGGAGTCATCGGACATGTGGGACGTAGAAGCTTAGGAGGTCAAGTAGGATGCACAAGTGATGGGTGATCGATGCAATCGTATATAGGTTTGGGGCTTGGTGAAGAGGGTATCTGCCATTCGATGTAGGGGTTGAATTTGCAAGGATTTGGAGTAGAACTCTCTCCTCATCAAGATTTACTCGAGTGCTCACATATCTGTTATTTAGTTGGATCACAATCACAATTACTTCATGAATCATCATCACCTAGACAGTGATTATTTATATAAACGATTTAACTTGTTTTTGAATTGCTCGCTGCTAATGGTCAAATTATCAATTGGACCCCTCTTCCCTCCAATTCCATCCTGGGTCCACATTATGAACACGCTGCCAAAGAAACCGCTATATCAGATCGAATACATGATTCTGCCACAAACATACTATATTCGGGAGAATGTTCCATCCAATATTGCGTAATGCTATTAGCTAAGTGTTCAATACAAATCCACCAAGATATAGTCTAGAATGTCTAGAATATCTCCCCCACATAAATTTCCAGTACCAAAAACGCCACGTTGGAGTTTCCTCTGCAGGTGAACGTATGCCATAGGTAGAAAAATGTGTGATTCAACCGTCATCTCAAGCGAAAAATCTTGCAGGCTTGAAAAAATAATAAGTGCAAAAAAGAGACCTGGACAAGAACTTTCATACACCCTCCAATTCCACAGACGGTATATATGCCTTAGCACGACCAAAGACTATGAACTTTTCTGTATATGAACACACTTTTGTCTAATGCCAATTCGCCTTATTATAACATAAAATGCACAAAGAAATAATTAAACACAAAGAAAGCTGAGGCCAGGGATGACAGCCAAAAGGTGTCATGCCGTCCATCAGTCGTAATGGATCATTGCATTGCCAATGTAATGATTATCAAGATCAATGGTGAGAGCAATCATCATCTCGACACTTTCAACGCAATACCATATTACGCCTTGCTGCGATTTCTTTTGTGAGATTGACGTCCCTCGGATGCTGATTTCCGCTTTCGGTTAGCGACCTCACCAGCGGGACTTGATGGCTTGAAGGATCTGCTAGGCTTTCGTCGTGGGGTGAGAGAGCTGGTGAGAGAATCAAGATGCCCATTCTTAACACCTTTGATTGTGGAGGTACCAAATGCGAGGGCATCTTTAGACATAGTATTGCTGTTGATGAGGTTCTCATTTTGTCGATTGAGGCGGAAGGCGCCGACATTGGTTCCTTTGTCTAGATGTACCAGAAGAGGGTGAAGTCCGTCAGAAGTGGTTTGACGAGCAGGTGTAGATAATACGTCTTCGACAGGACCATCATCACCCTCATCCTCGTCACTCTCATCCAAGTGAACCAGGTCACCCCATAGGAGAGGTTCACTCTGATCTTCACTGCCCTCGTAGGATGAACTACTTGTTGGGCGAACAACATTCTCATCCGCGAGGTAGTTACTTTCGAAGAAGGCTTCCGGAGCACCAGTGTGAAAAGATCCAAAACATGTAGGAGTATCTGACAAAGCACCCATCATGATGTTGGCTTGATTGTTAAGGGCTGGGTTGTACTGTTCTATACTGCCGTTTCTAAGGGGTGATGGTGAGCAATTATCTTGAATTATAGTGGGATCGGGAGTGTACATTAAAAGGTCCTTGCCATGCTCATCCAAAATGACAAATGGTACATCGGTATTATGATACCAAGTAATGACGTCAGGTTGACCCTTCTTTCTTTGAATTCGAAACCCAAGGCATGGGGGGGGTTTCGGTGAGTTTCCTCGAGGCATAGACTCGTCTGCTTCTGGACGATTCTCTCTCCAATCTTCATCATCAGTTGTATCTCCACCATCGTCGTCGCCAATATCAGCTGTAACATATCATGATCAGTATTGGGCTCAAATACTGGGCTCAACAACAGCAAGATATGTTTGGCTCCACTTACATTCATATCCAGATGCATCCGAATCATCACTGTCACTTTCTTCAGAAGAATCATCTCCGTTTCCCCAATCTAGCTCTGATCCTGGGTTTGAACCATTATCATCATTATATGTGTCATCTTCCAACCTTCTTGCAATGCCAGGCGGAAGTGCATCTGCACTTAAAAATGGACCTTGAGCGGAGGTTTCGGTTTCAAATAGATCAGGATGCCACATTACAGACCCCTCATCCGAGAGGTCGCTATCTGAATCGTCGTCGGCGAAAGTAACTCTCTTCGTGAGAGGAGTACCCTTGTTGTCGGAATCCTGGGCAGACATATGCTCATCATAAACCCCGTCAAATGCTGCTCCTGGGGAACCTTCAAAGCCTGACCATTCTTCATAGCTGTTCGTTCCTCCGGAGGTATCCTGTGCGTCGGGATATTCTTCGATGGTCTCTATTTCATCATCGTCTTCTGCAGACTCAAACATAGCAGCTTCTTCATACTTCTCAATCCTAGACCCCCCGGTCCCCCCAAATACACTGGGCTCGTCATCGGAATCATTATCTTCAGAATCGCTGATCAGATCCACACCAGCATACGAAGAGTCTGAGGAATAATCGATGATCAACTTCTTGGGTTTCTTCGGCTTCTTTGATTTGGTAGGAGTCTTGAAAGACTCGCGTTGAGTGTTTCGAGACATTTTGTTTGTGCTTAATATGATCTGCAAGAGTTATTTGTTGTGGGGTTGATTGTGTACGACGGACAGTAGCGGCGGTGAGAGGAAGGTTGCAGATATGCCAAGTGTAAGGGTGATGGATGTTGGATGTTGGTAGTAAATAATATCAAGTATGTTGTAGTGATGTCAATTGAGCCTATTGGAGTATGATCTCAAGTGTAGTTATGTTGACATCAAGGTTCGAGAGTGTAGATCTGTGAAATTTGGTTGTCTGTTCGTTCGAAGAGAATCTCCTCTGCCTTGAGAAGACGTTGGTTGTCCGGCTAGAAGTTGATGGATAATTGTGATTCAGTTTCAAACTTTCAATTGAGCTTCGTCAATCTACTGAAGAGACTGAGAGACAGTGAAAGTCTGGTTGTTTCGTCAAAGTCGAATGATTAAGATTGGGAAAGTTTACTCGTTGGCTGAAGGGACTACAGACATGCCCGGTGAGCATGCTGTAGTGGGTATTCACTGCTCAGCGATGGCCTGCGGCATTGTCTCGACGAATTAAGATTTATGAGGATATACTTATTGAATAAGTGTAGGTTGACTTCGTTGTCTTTTTTGGAGTTGAAGGTGATGGAGGTTGATAGGAAGGGAAGGGGAGAGAAAAAGAGGAGGATCCACTTAAGCACGATATAATAATTTTTGGAGGGGACATTTTTCTCGATTCCACGCTAACCTGATTCATGATGGACTAGATGGATTGGGAATTTCAATTTCCTGGTTCGAGCTTTTTCTTTAGTACGAACTAAGGCTATAAAAGGTTAGTCAGCATCTACGAAACTGTGCGTGCGCGTCTATGATCCTTGAAGATAAAATATGGAGATTTACTAAAAGAAAACGTTTTTATACACACTCATACTGCTTGCATACAGTAAAAAAGGAAAGTATGTATACATTTAGACGAACTAGTTGATTAATTCTTTATACTCGAGTGTATATATACATCTACTCCAGTCTATCTGATGATGCTGACGGAGTAATAACCTTCCAAGCTTCCAATGAGTTATTGAATAGTAGTTCGTAGAGGACAAACTCGAGTAGATCTACAAGTAGATCTAGAAAGGAAAAGGGATAGGGTTCAACGATTATTACGTCTTTAATAGGAGCTAGGCGAGACTAGAATATGTAATGGTTACAAATCCCCTATAGCATCAAACTCTATAGCTGATGAGGACACATGAAGCAAAATAGTAAGACGTGCATTGCAATGAATATAACCTCAGCATCCACTCTAGATTTCCAGGAAAGAGGAACTAAAGCAAAGAGACAACGAGAAGATAATACAAGCCTGAGTCTGAGGTAACAAGGTTGTGTTCCTGTTGTACTTGAGCATTCATTATGATTCATCCAATACCGTCATCATCATCATCATCACCACCATCATCATATCCATAGCGAGGGAGATGGAATCAAAACTTGTATTCCAGTAGCCAGCTAGTCACCAACGAAGAACTAGTAAACACCAAGTATCTATAAAGAAGTTCAAATCGTCTATTGATAATTAATCATTAT
This sequence comes from Monilinia aucupariae, assembly GCA_002162555.1. NCBI lineage: Eukaryota > Fungi > Ascomycota > Leotiomycetes > Helotiales > Sclerotiniaceae > Monilinia > Monilinia aucupariae. The sequence goes on from NGKF01000007.1 coordinate 112,728, forward strand.
CTAGTACATACCCATCTTATCCACCCTACCCATCCTACCCAAAGAACAGAAAGCCTCAAGAATGGATCTAGACTAGAAGGTGTCAAACTCATCATCCACTTGTATCTATAAGGTTAAAGACAGTGAGTCAAGTACAACTAAACAACGCTAACACCTACTTATCTTCAACCCTCCACATCAATGACAGCTCTGTTCATTTTCAAACCACATATACTGGTATATAACCTCTATACCAACGAAATGCACATCATTCTTGGCATAAAAAAAGTTCATTTCCATCATCTATCATTATCTAAACCGTTATGGACGCAGTGACCATCATCTGAAGCCAGCTAGCTATCAAGCGATTTTAATTTCGAATGCTTAACCTGTAGGATTCAGATCCTGTCTCATTTCATGCATATCTCAAAAGCTCTTTTACTTTACCCATCTCATTGCCTCCCTCCTCATATCATTCATCTCGTGATCACGTTTTATCTATCCATCGGCTAATCCTTCATTTCTCACCCGCCGTAGCACTCTCCCCTCATTATGTACCTCGCCTAATCCACCCTTAAGCTTACCACTCTATCCACCACGCTCAACATATTGATCCTGAAAAACGTACCCAGGGACCATTCCAGCAGAAATCGTAATATCAACATGCGGATATATCCTAGGGGCCGACCCGCTTACTCTTTTCTCGTCGAGATAAATTTTGATCCGTCCACAACATCAGATGCATCAGTACTTCTTTTGATCTGGCTTTTCTTCCGTCTCCATTCGATATCTCCCGCATCACTTCCAGAATCAATCAGCCATCTGAGCCAGTCATGAATATCAAAAGTTAAGAGCACTTAGGCCCAAACTTCGGGGCCTTATAACTGTCGAAAATGGACCTCCCCATTCAACACGGGCTTTCAACTTTCAATAGTCGAACAGTTTCATCCAGACTTAGAAAGCCTAAAACCTCCAGTGCTAGTCAAATGTAGTCGAAATTATCAGGCTTGTGTGAATTTAAATGTAATGAATAACCGATGAGAGAGTAAGAAATCATTAGCACGATGGATTGCCAGCCCGGAGAATTATGACAGTTGACCACCAGATTCCACAACAAGACAAAACAGGTGCGATCAACAGAGATCTAAAGTGAAATTTCAGTACGTTAATAGGAATCGGAAGATGTGAAGCCTAGACTGCGGATTAATCATGTCATGAAGGGAGTTTCACCCAAAGTCACTTGACTATCTATACACAACATCACATATATCTTCCTCACCATATCAGCAGCTGTCATCATATTCCTAAAAATGATATTCATCAAAGCAACCACATCCAATCTCATCGCATTATTTCATTGGCACACCTACGAAACACGGAAACTCGAAACTCGAAAGTTGAAAAGAATTAGTGTAGGTAAGTACTAGGTAAAGCTAGAGAAAAGCAATCGGATCAGGATATCTATACGAAGAGAATTCGAGGACCTTGATCCTACAACCCAAAGACAAGAAAGAAACGAAGCAAATAGAAATACCGAATGAAACAAAAATCAAACAGGATGAGACATAGGTAACTCATCCAGATTACTTTCCATCAATGCTTTAATCCTTCTTAAACCGTCCACGCATGACTCGTCGACCTCGATGATCGTGCCTAGACTTTTCCTAATCTTTCTAGGGATTCGATATGAGCTTCTACTGAGGGAGTCTTTGGTAACCGGTGCTCTTGTCTTCGCTTTGTCTCTTGGTCATGGATTCACGAACGCCAGTGATAGCATGCACGAAAACAAAAACTACACTAGTTAGTAAAACCCCATCTGCATAGCCAACGAAGGAACCTACAGAGTTCACCGAGAAAAACGAAACCAACAACAGATGCCCAGTAGTACTCCCATCCTATCTTCTCATGATCCAAGAAGAAGTATGGGTATTTGTCGAACGCAGCATGACCAACAGATGCCCAGCCAACATATAGGAGAAGAATAATAGCGATGGCAACAACATGATTCCAGACAGGCTTGAACATGTTTAGCAGAAGAAGAGTAGCAGAGTCAGAAAAACCTACATCAGATCTCTTGATGCTGCTGAGAATGAAGAGCTCGATGAAAGCAATGATAGAATTGATACCGTACTTGTTGAAGATGAAGAAGGTCGTGAGTTTATCATTTAAAACCGCATCATCTAGGTACTCGTTAGTATCGATTGAAGTATCGGCAGAAAGCAATCCTTACTTGGAATTGATATCTCATTTCGAGGAACGAGAATTACCCAATAGATGAAGGTAACGAGATGGGGGAAGGAAATAACAACCCAATGGAAGACGCTAAAGAAGTACTTTTCGTTGCTATTAGAGTTTCGACGAGATGGCGAGAGAAACTTTCGCACCCCGCCTGAGACCGATGAAGAACTGTTGTCATTGTTATGTGGATAGTGTAGGTGCATGAAGGTCCAGATCTGCCAGCGGGTATATCTTAGCATCCTGTATTGTGACTGGACAAAGGGTGCTATGAGAGATTGGGACATGGACTTACGAAGGCAATACACGCGTAGAGAGCTTGCAAGCCAAAGACGATGTTGGAAAGCTTGTAAGCAACAAACCAGCCGATCTCCTTGACCTCAAGTTCATAATGAAGGATCACAAGGAAAGAGATCACAAGGTAGGTTGCGAGGATTGCTCTGAGAAAGACGAGGAGCTTCTGAGAGACTCCGAGCCATGGAGAGTGACAAGCACGGAGAAAGATAGGCTGTAGTTGGATTAGCATCTCATGTAGGCTACAAGTGGAAGTGTCGAGAAGTAACTCACATGTTCATTCTTCCTGTTGCTTCCACCTGGAAGAAGGGCAGTAGATGAAGACATCTAGAGAAGAGACGATTGAGGGTAGATAGAACAAGTTGAATAGGTATAGAACGAAAGACGGAAATGACCAAAACAAGATTTGGATGAATGAATCGAGTAAGTGAAGAGAAACACAATGCTTTGCGGTGTATTTGTGTTGTGGGATGAAGAGAGGAGAAGGGAAGAGAAAGGAAATGGAAGAGAAGAGAAGAGAAGAGAAGAGAAGACGAAGAAAACGAAAGAGACAGATCAGGTCAGAAACTAGCAGACAAGAAAAGCACCCATTGAGGCAAGAGCAGGTGAAGCTTTGCTGCTCCCATCGCGATGACACACCTTTAAATGGCAGGCACCAAGGATGAATATTGTCACGACCCCAGTGGAAGAAGACATTCACGTGAGCAGCTTTGAGTTCCTCCTGGCTGGTATTTGTTCAAAGGAGAGGAGAAAGTCATGATGTGTATACTGACCTGGGTGGCCATTCTCAAGTCGTGACAGAGCTCCTTTGATTGATGTATCGAAGCTTCATCCAGAGACCTGGTGGACTACCAGACGAAGATAGAGACGCAGATATAGACGCAGACATGGACAACACTATGATCCTAATATGCGGAATGAAATTAGACATATATACGAGTATTATAGATTCATAGCTGATCCTGACAGCTACCTCTCTCTACTCTACCTGCAGCTGGTAATCTTTGAACGTGGAGATGTGCACGTGCTCTCTTCTTTCAACCTCTTGTGCTGTACTCGTAGATGCATGCATAATGCACGGACCCTTGACATAAATCGAGCATAACTCATACCTCCAGCAGGTGTGTCCTCATGACAATTTATAAGAAATCTACGAGAAATCATAACATAACCATCACCACCGGCTACCACCCATTCTCTGCATTCTACGGAGACAATCACATGCGCATGTACTCACCCATTGGAAATCCACCTCATAACCACCAATCATGCTCTCGTCGCTCCAGAACCCCCGCCAAGCAGCGGCTCAATTGCTGAACTTCGCCCTCATCCTCACTACCGCGTTCATGATGTGGAAGGGCTTTTCCGTCGTCTCGGACTCTCCTTCCCCAATTGTCGTCGTGCTCTCGGGATCCATGGAACCGGCCTTCCAGCGGGGGGATCTTCTCTTTTTGTGGAATCGGAACGTGCTGGAGGAGACGAAGGTGGGAGAGATTGTGGTCTACAATGTGAAGGGAAAGGACATACCGATTGTGCATCGATTGGTTCGGAAGTTTGGCGCAGGGTGAGTGTCTACGTTGCAGGTGCGATGGGGAGATGCTGCCCGGGTTCATACTAACACGCGAAATGGCAGGCCCAAGGCAAAGCTACTGACCAAGGGGGACAACAATGTGGCAGACGATACAGAGTTATATGCGCGAGGACAGGATTACATTGAGAGGGAAGATATCATCGGAAGTGTAGTGGGATACATACCATTTGTGGGATACGTTACTATCTTACTCAGTGAGCATCCGTGGCTTAAGACTGTGATGCTAGGAATCATGGGTTTGGTCGTGGTTCTACAAAGAGAATAATTGAAGGGACAGCTGAATAGGATGAAGATATCCCAACTTGACATGATCCAAATAGGGTTGATGCGCATATGTGAGAATTGTGAGGATTGGGAGGATTGGGAGGAAAGTTGAGGACCAAGCAAGTGGGAAGTGGGAAGGGGACGAGATGTTGGGCTGAATTCGTGAGAGCGAGACTGAGAGTGAGAGTGAGCGTGCGCTGCAAAATCTGGAGAGTACCTGAGCTTTCTGGACTTTTCAATTTCTGGGATCTAGGACATCTTTACCAAGTAAACCAAACATAAAGGATTGACCAGAGACAAAGGTAGAGAGCGATTTGGAAACAGAACAAGACGATGGATCAGAAGCAATTCTCCTCTTTGCCTTGCATGGGTAGTAGAGTACTCGTACAATATACATCATTAGATCTTCAGCCTTGCCTTGCACTTTGCTGCCTCGGAACGACAAGGATGGGAAAGTCCGATTATCTTGAAGCTCTGACCACTGACGACTGACCAGATGTCAGTGACGTTCAAGTGAAATTGGTTCGGGTTGATCACTTCCCACCAGGTAGCCAGCCCTCTCTTCTCATCCCATCGACCCTCACCATACGAGTAATTTCAAACATCCACATCCACATCGAACCGAACAAACACCTGTTATTAAACTTCCTTCGAATCGAATCTCCGGATCTGGTGGATCGGTTTCAAGAATTGAAACTCCCTTTCCGCATCCTTAAATAAGTAAGAACGACTATCATCTCCCAAAACTTGCTCCGTCCTCTCTCTAACAGCAAGATAACAGCACTACCTTGAAGAGTATCATCAATCGAAATGGCCGCGAAGCGTATCGCCAAGGTTTGCAAGCACAAGTCCCGAAATTTGAGTTGGAGCATAGCATGATCTGACTGGGTGTGAACTAGGAGTTGAAGGAGGTGACTGAAAATCCCATCCCAGGAATCAGCACATCTTTATCGAAGGGGGATGATTTACACGAATGGAGAGTCGAGATGGAGGGACCTGCGAACACGCCATATGCCGTAGATTTTCCCTTCCCCTCATGTCGTCCTCTTCTCCTCGCTAATGCATGGTATCCTAGGGCGGCCTGTTCATCCTCAACGTTGTTCTCCCCAAAGACTACCCCTTCAAGCCACCCGTGGTCAACTTTGTGACTCGTATCTACCATCCCAACGTGACGTATGATGAGAAAGGATCGATCTGCGTGGACGAGTTGAAGCAGGACAAGTGGAAACCCAGCGGAAAGATCACGGGGATCCTGGGGGCGATCAGGAACCTGTTGATACACCCCAATCCCGATGACCCCTTAGAGAATGCGATTGCGGAGAAGTGCAAGACGGATGCCGAGGGCTTTGCGAATGATGCAAGGGAGAATACGAAGAAGTACGCTATGAGCAAATGAAGAGATGCATGATGGGAGTACGAGCACAATGTCGAGGATTGACTTGGGCCTGATGGAGGAGAAGTTACAAGATTGCGAAATGGAGAACGATATGAGGTGGTGGGAATATGATGAGAGATGATGGAAATATGATGAGAGATGAGGGCAATTTCACCGGCGATCTCAGATGAATGGCATTGGCGTTAAGGGTGCATAGAAGAAATTAGTTTTACGGTACAAGTGTTGAAGTATCAAGTATCAGGTCTCAGATATCAGGCATCAGATAGCGAGTGACAGCGATCAAGAATAAATAAAGCATTTACTTTTCCCGGGCCGGCCAGATCTGATTGATGCTGCAGATGATTGAAAGAAGCAAGTTGAATTTGAAGGTTGGCAATGGAGATGGAGGTGGAAGCGGAAGTACTCCTTTTGTTTTTCCGTTCATTCCTCGTTATCACTACTCGACCGACTGTACGAGTGAGTACCTTGAAGATTGCAGATGCAGGATGCTACTGCAAACAAGACCCCGAAAGAGGGGGGGGGCGGCCTCGAGGATGTTTATTTTTAATCTCGTGCATATTTTTCATTGAGCTGATAATAATTACCCGTGCATTCTTTATTATCCCTTATGTCCGATGTGCGATGTGCGATGTGCGATGTGCGATGTGCGATGTGCATTGTACGGGACTTTGATCCCCGCTTGCATCTGGTGGGTTGATTGGTTGGGGTTGGAGGATAAGGAGGAGGATGGGAGGATGGGAGGGGCGTGGGAAGTGGGAAGTGGGAAGTGTTTGAGATGAGATTTGAGATTTGAGATTTAAGGAGGAGGATGGGAGGGGGATTGGAGATGAGATTTGAGATGAGATGAGATGGGTTGGGTTGGGATGGGATGGGATGAGAAGGGAAGGGAAGGGAAGGGAAGGGATGGGATGAGAGAGATGAGATGAGATGAGATGAGGTCATGGGATGGGATGGTATTGGATTGGATTGATTGATGTGGAAGATGTATGAAATGTGAAAATAGAAGGCTTATGTAGCATTATCCATTTGTGTAGAGTAGCTGGATAGGTAGGGGAGGATCAGCCAGTCGAGGATATAAATATAACTTTGGTAGATGGGTCGTTAGGTCAGCAGATCAGCAGGTGAAGTAGAGTAGTTCAATGGATTCAATGATTTCCTTTGATTTTATCGAGTAGTTGAGATGATCTAAAATACTCGAGTATATTGATGATAATTCTGATATATTCTTTATATTCTTAATATTCTTAATATTCTTATATACTCAGTATACCTCGATATTTATGAAATAGAAGATACGAAAGACTCAATTTGGATCTTATTGTTTCATTCATTTCCTCACACGGTGGATCAAATCAGAAACATTCATTCATTCTTCCTTTGATCTGATTTTATCTTCTTTTGCTCAGCTTCTCTTGACTCGCCTCTAAACCTCACCCACTCGGATTGAGGGTAACAATATTCACTGACTTGACTGTATTGACCATTACCGTCCCAATACGAATGCTTACTATCATCGTTACTGTCACCGTTACAACAACAACAACAACATCAACAACATCAACAACATCAACAACATCAACAACATCAACAACATCAACATCAACAACATCAACATCAACAACATCAACAACATCAATATTTCCTTTCCTCTCTTCATTTCCTTCATTTCCTTCCCTCCCATCAAACTTTACCCTTGGCTCAATTCCCTCAATTCAGGCCTGCTTGATCTCTTATGATTTTCCTTCTTCTTTTTCTTGACTCGAAAGGGAAAAAAATAAGTAAATCCACTTTTAACGCTTAATTCTTTCCCTTCTGGTCCTCCTCTCTCTCATAACTCATAACTTATTTTCATCTTCATCTTCATCTTCACATTCACATCACACTTCCTCTCGCACTTGCTGACTTCCTTCCTTCCTTTCCTTCCTTTTTCCTTCCTCGTCCACTCGTTAACCTGAAATTCAAATCTGGCATTTGAAACATTGGAGACACAGAAGTGAATTACGATCGACGACTTATTGGTTCATAATACCACCATACCTTCGCCGAATGTCCATCTTGACCACACTACTGCTTCCTATTCCACAACATAATCCGTACTACCCGCGCGAAACCAGCCAACTGCTTGCTTCGATAGAAAGAAGTAACCCTTGGGCGCCCGAGACGATTTGCTTGGATGTGGACAAAATCAATTAGCTCAGGGTCCCTCCAAATACAATCCAGGGTCATAGACCTGGAGAGGTGTGCGTGTGTGCGTGTGTGCGTGTGTGTGTGCGTGTGTGCGTGTGTGTGTGCGTGTGTGCGTGTGTGGATTGATTGATTGCTTGCTTGCCCGCTTGCTTGCTTGCTTGCTACAGCTTTTGCTTACCAAGGGGGACGGTTTAGATGGAATATCTACGATAAGGACTGGACGAGTTTGGCCATGACGATGAATGTGGCAAATGGTTACTTTGCTGCTGCTGAAACATCTTCTCCTATGCCCAACAATATGGATAATAGAGGTCCGCACATGCAGATTCGGCCACAGCGAAGTCAGAAATTCAGCCTATACCCAAATAGATCCCGAGCGTCATCGAAAGCTTCAGAGGTGGCCGTCAGTGCTGCCAAACCTGGAAATGGTGCGTTGCCGTTTACACCTCGATCACCCACGCCAGCGGCTCGAGACCGTTTTTTGCCCGTCAACCCTCTCGGTCAAAATCCTCCCCTTCCCATACAGAGACCTTCCACCTCACATCATCCGACGCTCCACGAGACCTCCCGATCCTACACGGCCCCCTCACCCCAAAACCTTCGACGGAAACCTTCCGAGGCTTCACGATTGAGGCAGCTCAGTAATGTGCGATCGCATTCTTCGACGGGCCGGCGGACACCGGACAAGGTGGTGGATAATTTCTCGAGACCACGACAAACCAGTCTACGGAAGCGAAATGAATCGCCCAGCCCTTTAATACATACCTCGATATTTCATGCGGGATCACCAGATGAACAATCAATAATCGATGGGTCAGATTCCAGCACCAGAGATCGCGGACTTTCATCTGCCTCGTCACAATCGACACAGCAATTTCCTGCACCTGCACCTGCACCTGCGCCTGCACCTACACTACGTCCGTCCGCGTCGATCCCAGACTACCATACCGCCGATCTAAGCAATGCGAGACAGCGCAATATCCCACAAGCGAACTTTAGGCCGAGAACAGGAATCAATAGACCCAATAGTAATAACTCCTCCCTATATCGTCGCGACCCCCCAATCCGCCCAACAAATTTTGACGATGAGGAAATCCGAGCAAGCTTCCGATCTGCTTTAACCACCAGCTCGAGTTATTTTGGAACGAGCGGAACCGAGAGGAGCAGTGTGATAACGAAGAGCAGTTCACGCACCTCCTTCTTCGGGGGTAAAGACGAGGGGATGAGCGTGGATGACGCCATTGGCATGTATGAAGTGGGATTTATGGATTCGGGGGTCGAAGATAACGATTTGGAGGACAAGCTTTTGGAAATCAGAGCGGACATCCGGGAGGAGGTGTACGATGAGGATGCCGAGTATCGACCCATGACACCCAACTCGGAGAGGAGGTATTCAAAGATTGAAGAGGCGATGGACGATTCTCTGGTGCCTCCTATGGGGGCGTCGCGGCATTCCATTCGGCCTTCGGCGGTCATTTTTCCCGACGCACCCAGTCCGGCCGCCACCCCAAATCTCACGCCAGCAGATTCCCCAGTATCGAAAGAGCTTGAGGGTGCGGGAGCATCGCGTGAGGATGCGGAGGCTTTCCCCGAGCCGCATGCAGTGGCACCACCGCCAGCAGACCCGCCGGTCCCTGCCAGAGATCGGTATGGGTTCAAGAAGAAGACGCAATATGTTTCCCTGGAAGATTACGAAGCGTGGAGTGGGCCTTATAATGAATACGTTGAGCGAAGACGAAAGAAATGGGTGTTGTTGCTCAAGGATCATAATCTGATCACCGACAAACCCATCCGGTTTCCACCAAAATCGGCCAAGGTCAAACGTTTCGTCCGTAAAGGGATACCGCCCGACTGGCGGGGAGAGGCTTGGTTCTGGTACGCCGGTGGTCCCGCCATGGTCAGCAAACACTATGGTGTTTATGACGACTTGGTGCAGCAAGCAGCTGCCGGGGGGGTGAGTCAGACGGACGACGAAATCATCGAGCGGGATCTCAATCGCACGTTTCCGGACAATATCAAGTTTAAACCGGATCCTGTCCCCGTATCGAAGCGGAATAGCCAACCGAGCATCAAGGACCCCGAGACTCCTATGCTGAAATCGCTGCGGAGAGTATTGCAAGCCTTCAGTATTTACAACCCGAGGATAGGGTATTGTCAGAGCTTGAACTTTTTGGCAGGTCTGCTGTTGCTCTTTATGGATGAGGAGAAGAGTTTTTGGATGTTGAATATCATCACGAGAGTCTACCTGCCAGGAACCCACGAGGTGAATTTGGAAGGCGCAAACGTGGATCTGGGGGTGCTGATGACTAGCATCAAGGAATCGATGCCAGCAATATGGGGGAAGATTGGAGGAGAACTCGACGGGACCGCAGGAGATGGGAGGCTTTCCATGCGTCTCCCTCCCATCACGTTATGTACCACCGCTTGGTTCATGTCATGCTTTATTGGAACCCTCCCGATTGAAACCACACTTCGCGTCTGGGACAGCTTTTTCTTCGAAGGATCGAAGACTCTCTTCCGCATTGCTCTCGCCATCTTCAAGGTCGGGGAACAAGAGATCAAGGCAGTTTCAGACCCCATGGAAATCTTTCAGGTCGTACAAACCATCCCTCGAAAGATTGTCGACGCCAATGGACTTATGGATGCATGCTTCCGGCGCAGGAATGGTTTTGGACACATCAGTCAGGAAACTATCGAGGCGCGGAGAGCAGAACGCCGAAAGGGTTACGCGGAAGAGAGGGCAATTGCGAATGGGGAGGTCCTCCCCAAGAGAGGTGGAACATTCTTTTCGAAAAAGAAGATCAAGAGTGCGGAGTCTTGAGGGGGGAGGAGACAATCATTGCTGTGGCGTATGACCTAGGGAGTAATGGGAGGGGAGGGATGGATGTGTATATCCTAGCATATGGTGTTTGGGTTGGTCTTTTTTTTCCTTTTCTGTTTTCTTTTTCTGCAAGGAGTGAAAGGAGTGAAAAGGAGTGAAGGGCGTTTTGATATGTGTGGGGAAAAGAGAATTTGGACCCCTTTGCTTTTTTATCACGATGATCATGAGGCAGCATTTATATGGGGGCATATACACATAAGAACATTAGAGAGATTTTCTTGCGTTGGTACTTGTATTTTAAATTCACACTTCTTGACGGGAAAGTAGGGTGGGTGGGTTAGGCTTGCTGGGCTGGGAAAGGGCGGGAAGATTTTGAAGGTATGGATAGTAAGGGGGATCAGACGTAGTAGGCGAAAGCAATGATAAGAGTGAGTACTTGACGTTGGCAGTGATGTGGTGGTGTCAATAACATGTCTTTTTTCCATTGTGAGTAGAATTGTGACTATGTAGCGACTCTTCCTCACGCAGGGAGATGGGTCCATTGGTCGTACTCGAGTAGATGGCGTGTGAATCCACGAGTATGGCAACGATTGAGCAATGCAAGGTTATATATATCTACCCCTGCCGTGCAATTACTAGGCACTGGGTATATACTCGTGACTGAAGCGTCCATCATATGCCTCGTACCCTTGTCGAGCCATCGCGAGCCATCGCGAGCCATCGCGAGCCACAATCTCATTGTGATTGCGAACATCCGCGTCGTCAGGGGTCACCCAATATATCGCTAAACGCCGAAATCTCACATGCTTCTTCTTCATTCCACGCTTCTGCACTTCCTGATGATCCTGGCTGTTGATCGGGCTTTCTCGGTTACCCTGGCAACATTCTACCCCAGACTTTTGGCTAAGTAACCATCAATAAACCTTCCCAACTTCTTAAATCTCCTTTTATGATCGACATCTCGAAACATCCGGACGTCGAAGGATCACGACCCTTTGTCGCTTTCACCATCATGAATCCCTCTACCACAAACTCAAAATCCTCTCTCTTCCAAGTCTATTTACGATTAAGGCCTCCTCAAACATCGACTCAACAGTTATACCCCACCTTAGCCAAACCAGACCGCTTTCTCACTGTTGAAGAACCCACTACTGAAGAACAATCTGAAGATGGAACTGCATCTCCGACCCACATTACCTTAAATCCGCCAAATGACAATAGACGCAGGGCCGTGGAGAAATTCGCCTTCACACGCGTCTTCGAAGAAGAGAGTTCGCAGCTGGACGTCTTTCATGGCACGGGCGTGCTGCGTTTGGTTGAAGGTGTGCTGGGTCCGAATGGGGGAGGGGGGAGAGATGGATTGCTTGCGACTTTGGGGGTCACTGGCTCTGGAAAGGTTCATATTGCGGTTTGATAGTGCCCAACGCGTGTATGGTGGCTAACATTCGCGTCGCAGAGTCATACGATCCTTGGATCTCGAACTCAACGCGGTCTTACACAACTTGCCCTCGACTTACTCTTTCGCTCCATCGACAACAACATCCTCGATGTCAAGTTACACCCGGGACTACATGGCTCCATTGCATCTTCAGACCCATCGGAGGCCCAGGTGATGTCTGCGCAGATGTTCCTAGATACGTATTACTTCGACCCAGCATCAGCTCGAGGAAGCTCCAGGGCCCCAACTCCGCAGGTGGTACGAGTGCCCATTCCCTACCACCCTAGCCCCACTAGATTATATCCATGCTTGCCCCCATTCCACGCATCAGGAAGTCCTAAAAGCATCAGGGTCGTGGCTCACCAGGATGATAGTAAGAGACCAGGATGTGCGCCAGTGCCAACTCCGGGAGAATCGACAGTATCGATGACTTCTTTTATCCCTTCATTTATGCAAGCTACCGCAACAGCAGCCAGGAAGATGATGAGTGCTAAAACTCCTCAAAAGGGCGATTCTTACCTACCTACCCCGAGACGAACGATCCCTACCAGACCTTCAGCGCTGCCAAGTAGTCCGGACATTACGGGGATCACGGTCGATGTCGATCACCATGCAGAATATGCGATTTTAATTTCGATGTATGAGGTTTACAACGATAGAATATTCGACCTCTTGATGCCTGCGACATCAAGTAAATCTACAAAGGAGTCCAGGAGAAGGTCTTTACTCTTCAAACCTACAGAACAATCACCGGAGAGGAAGGTAGTGGCTGGATTGAGAAAGATTATTTGTGGTAGTATCAAAGATGCGCTTATGGTCTTGGAAGCTGGTCTCAATGAGAGGAGAGTCGCGGTAACAAATGCAAACAGTACATCGTCTAGGTCTCACGGCTTCTTCTGCGTGGAGGTGAAGAAGAGGAGAAGGTCGAGAACACCAGGGCCTTGGGGAGGAAGCTCGCTTACGGTTGTGGATCTGGCGGGGAGTGAGAGGGCTAGAGATGCCAAAACGGCTGGCGCTACATTGGCGGAGGCTGGGAAGATAAACGAGAGCTTGATGTATTTGGGGCAGTGCTTACAGATGCAGTCGGATTTGGAGAATAATACAAAGGTATGTAGGGATTCCCCTGTACGACGGTGGAACTCCTAGAATTAATCTTAAATCACCAGCCAAACCTTGTCCCGTTCCGCCAATGCAAACTCACCGAACTTCTCTTCTCCAATTCGTTTCCATCGACTAGCTCTAAATCCTCCTCGACTGCACATAATCGAAATCCCCAGAGGGCAATCATGATCGTTACGGCTGATCCACTGGGAGACTTCAACGCTACGTCACAAATCCTGCGTTACTCCGCTTTGGCGAAAGAGATCACGGTTCCAAGAATGCCATCCATCACGACCACGATCCTTGGATCTTCTCAATCCTCTGACAAGCACCCAGAGTTGGCTAGTCCTACATCTCCAACTCACACGCGATACCCTGATGGATCATCTCAGACTCCCAGCGAAACTGAACGCCAGACGATGGAAATTGCAGCATTAGAGATTGCACGCATGTCGGAGGAGATCGATGGTTTACGCAGTGAATTGGAGCGCGAAACGAGGTTGCGGATGGAAAGTGAAGCTCACCTTCAAAGCATGGAGGACCGAATGTTAGATTTAGAGATGGATATCCGAGAAGAGTGTTATGATGAGATGGAGAGGAGGATTCAAGAAGAGGCTAGAAAATGGATGGTGCGATTGGAAGAGCATGGGGAGAGGGAGGAGGAATGGAGAGACCGAAAGGTGGAAGTCTTGGTCCGAGGACTGAGTGCTGGCATGGGCATTGGTTGTGATGAGGACAAAGAGAATCGGAACAGCGATGCAACGACGCGACTCGAGATGGAGAATGCCAAGCTATTGAGAGAGGTTGAGAGATTGAAGAGAGAGTTGAATAACCAGAGTCCCACGAAGCCTCGCAAACCTTCGAGTAGAATTTTGAAGGAGAGTCGAACACACGTCATGGACAAGTCAGCCTCGCCAATTCCAGACAGTGCCGAGGATCATGGTTTGGGATTACGGGAAAGTATGGCGAAGTTGAGGGTTGATGACGATGTTGAGGTCGATGGTGTTCGAGGTGCCATGGGAAAATTGAGGATCAAGAAGAGTAATGCGGGTACTGGGAGTCCCACGAAAAGGGTTAGAAAACTGACGACTAGAAAGTGGGATATGGGTGATGATGATTTGTGATGAGGTTTGCTTTTCGATGGGGGAGTAATTCTAGAGGTCTGGTCTGGTTAAAAGCAATGGAGTTATCTTTTTTGGGTGCATTCAAGGGCATTGGGGGGAATGGGTTGGGTTGGGTTGGGCTGGGCTGGGCTGGGCTGAGCTGGGGNTGGATGGGTCGGGGGGTTCGGGTGAGGACGATTGTCCATGGTCAACGATCGTTTTATGATACCTGGTTGGATCTTGTATTTTTATTTGTATTTGTATTTGTCTTTGTCTTTGTCTTTGCATTCGATACTTGTACGAGTAGTTTTTATGTATTATTTTAATTTCATCCTCATTCAGATTCCTCCTGAGATACGACATGTTGCTTACACCGTGTCTCGTCAGCAAGACGATTTGAAGATGTGTATCAGTATCAGTATCAGTTCAGTACTTGAGTATCAATACACGACTTGATGTCATCCAAGTGGATGGATACAGCAACCGTCGCAGCGATCGTGTTTTGAGTTCGGGAGAGGGGAGGTTGGAGAGGGGAGGTTGGAGATTTGGAGAAGATTTCAATCATGGATAACTGAACCACCGTACTCTGCTGGTATTGCATAGGTAATTTTCGAGTTGATTTTATCCTAGAGTATCTACGTTGAATATATTGATTTCAGGGGATGGTTTTTTGATTTATCTTTTGTGCTTTTTTTGAGTGTTTGAGTGTTTGAGTGTTTTAATATCTCTTGATTGATATTTCGGGATTACTGGTCGGTGGAGAAGTATATCGTTGCAACTCAACCTGCATCAAGAAAAACTATACGATCGGGAAAAAAGTCTTCCTCGAACTGATATCCATGGCTGATTGATGACCAGTGGCGCGTCTCGGTATATACGAAATTCAAGTGCGCGTATGAGTGCTCATTTGGCTTGGGGAGTCGCCGAGACATGGCTACATCTCTGCGTCGGCGTGTAACACGCCGTCTCCATTCATCCACGCGCGTCAAACGAAGTTTCATTTGATGTTCAAGAGTGTGGGTGCGTGTCTCCTATCGTCCTACTTCGTGCTAGGTTTCGACTAGGCGGTACTACCTCATGCGAATAATACTCCAAACGGGCTCATATCGTTACCCCGCACTGATATCGATATGCATCCGAGATTCCATTGCTGCTGCAGGCTTTTCACTACCACTTTGCTTTTATGATCGTTTGAAGTGCAGTTTCTTCACCTTGGTCAGGTCAATCATTCTATTTCGCGACTCGTATGCCTGTCCTCTTGAGCTACCTCTCCGTACCGTATACCGATAGGGTTATGTACGAGCTAATGTGATCTCATTCCCCCATCTGTTCTACGAGAATCTATTTCTAATATAGTTTGGGGGTTTGATTTCGGGATTGGGTGCATGTTGATGTTGTATGAGGCGTATCATCGGGGAAGAAATGCAACTCTCTCTCTGTCTCCCGTGTCTTAAATCGGAAAAATACATGATCATTCTCTCTCGGATTTTCAGCTGGTCCTTCCTTCTCGGATAACAGCCAGCCAGCCACTTGAAGATATCACTTCATGCCTTTGTATATCATAGTCAAGCTCAACTTCCTTCTCAATTCTCTCCGTAGTCTCTTTTAATGTCAAGTGAACAAGTAATCATGGGTTCGGTACAGAGGGAAGAAGTGGATGTGCTCCTGGTAGGAGCTGGGTTTGCGTCCTTTACCATGCTGAACAAGTTGGTTGACCCGTGGAAAATACCATAACGGCAAGATACTGACATCACCGCCAGACTTCGCAAGCAAGGATTAAAATGCAGAGTTTACGAGAAGGGTTCCAGGAGCGGAGGGATCTGGTATTGGAATTGCTACGCAAGCTTCCCCGAACCCATGATCTAGCCACGGCTCTGAAATTAACGCACAAATAGCCCGGCGCTCGCGTCGATTCCGATGCCCCGCTCTACCAACTGTTCGACCGAGAATTGTGGGAAGATTTCACGTTCACGGAGAAGTTTGCGGGGGGTAAAGAACTTCGTCGATATTTCGAGCATGTGGAGAGGAAGTGGGATGTCAGGAAAGACGTCGAATTCGACAAGCATGTTGATGGAGCTACGTTTGACACGTCCCGTAATCAATGGCTGGTGGAATGCTCGGATGGCTCCGAGATTTACTGTAGATGGTTCATCCCGTGTATAGGGTTTGCGTCTCGTCGTTTCACACCCCCGTTTAAGGGGCTCGGTAATTTTCAAGGGGATGTGTACCATACGGCGATATGGCCACAACACGATGTCAACCTGAGGAATAAACGGGTGGGTCAGGTTGGAACGGGGGCAAGTGGTATTCAGGTGATTCAAACCATCGGGCCTGTTGTCAAGAACCTCACCGTCTATCAACGAACACCCAACCTTGCCATACCCATGAACCAGGGACCTTTAGATCCCGAAGAAGAGGCGAGAAAGAAAGCTGAAGGGAAATACGAAGAGGGTTTCGCCCAGGCGAGAACTACCTTTGCCGGGTTCACCTACACTTTTCAAGACAAAGATACCTTTGACGATACACCGGAAGAACGGGAAGCCCTCTTCCATAAGCTCCTGATCGAACAAGGTGGTTTTCGCTTCTGGCTCAACACCTACAGGGATATCCTATTTAACCAAAAGGCCAACGACGAAGCATACAAGTTCTGGCGCCAATCCGTCTGCAAGCGAATCCCCGACGCGAAGAAGCAAAAGCTGCTCGCGCCGGAAATCCCCCCTCACCCATGGGGAACCAAACGACCGTCCCTCGAACAAAACATCTGGGAAGTCTTCTCGCTCCCCCACATCGACATCATCGACGTGAACGCATCGCCCATCCTCGAGGTAACCGAGAAAGGAATCCGCACGACGGCAGGCGAGGTCGAATTCGACGTGCTGATCCTCGCCACCGGCTTCGACTCCATGACCGGATCGCTCGCGCAGCTCAACATTCGCGGCCTCGACGGCACCACCATCGCGCACAGGTGGCGCGACGGGACGCGCACGGCCATGGGCATCGCGATGCATGATTACCCCAACATGTTCTTCCTCTACGGACCGCACGCGCCCACGGCCTTCTCCAATGGCCCGAGCTGTGCGCAGTTCCAGGCCGAATACGTGTCGGAGACGCTGCAGGGGTTGCGCGAGAGGAACGTCACGTATTTTGAGGCTCGGAGGGAGACGGAGGAGGATTGGCATGCGAGGTTGCGCGAGATTTGGGACTCGTCTCTTTTTCCTCTGGCGAGGAGTTGGTATCAGGGGGCTAATATTCCGGGGAGAAAAGTCGAGCCGCTTAATTGGTTAGTTTTTTCTTTTTTCCTTTTTCTTTTTCTTTTTCTTTTGGTTGCATCGTGTTTGTCGACTCTTTCTCCTTTTTCTCTTCGTATGTACGTTTTGGGGGGGATCCTTTTTTTATTCAAGAAGAAACTCGATGCTGATATTATTTTGCGTTATAATAGGGCTGGTGGCTTGCCGGAATATATAGCGACTTTGGCGAGAAGTAATGAGAATGATTATCAAGGATGGATTGTTAGATAGGGGGGTTGATCTTACGAGCACTAGGTATGGTCTACTTACTACTTACTTACTTGTGAATATCAACTGGAGAGACGGAGTACAAGGTCTCGTTCAAGAGACCTCCATTAGTGACTAGGAAGGAGGACTTGAATTCTCCTCGAGCTTAGCTTTCGTGTACTGTCCCAGGCGAACGGCTTGGGTTCATCCCTTGTCTTGACTCGTGTGGTCTTCTCGATCATCTTGTTTATTGTTGTGATATATGACTCCCCTTTCGAGTGCCCGGTATGGCATGGGCTGGCCGCTCTGGTGCATCGGTAACCTAGTACTCGAGTAATGGCAGTTGAACTCATCCTACCTACCCATCGTCAACTGCATCTTGTCCGATCATCTTCCAACCACTCCTCTAATTGTCGAAGCTTATGATGCTGCTGTGCTGTGCTCGAGTACTGTACGAGTACCTGTTACCGTCAGCTTCAAGTAACTTGGGGGGTGATAACGCTGTGCAACCTCGTCACTGCCGCCGTACTCGGGTACCACGAATGAAGTCGTCACGATATTGAATTGAGGCTGAGCGCCTGTGAATGCAACGAATCAAACGATAAACATATATTAATTCTCCCATTCGGGACCTCCATTAGATTCATCAAGGATCACGTGTGCTATATCTTGGTTACCTGCCAAGAAAATGGTCGGCCGCATGTCAATGGTAAGCATAGATATATATTGAGGGCCTCTCTCCCTTCCCCTTCCCCTTCCCCTTCTCTTTCCCTTTCCCTTTCCTCACCACACCATTCGGGTCGACCATCAACTTCCAAGAATCTCAATCCTGTCATTTAGTACCAGTTTTGAGATTTCTTCCGAGACCCCGTCAATCTTTCCTTTTGTGTGTCAATTCCCATCACCTTTCTCTTCGTCCCCCCCCCATATCCAATAGGTTACTCATTTTGTCACTCGTTCAAGAACCCTTCGACATCCTTATATCGATTGTCTTCTCAATATATACAACGCGACCATGTTCAAACGTTCCCATAGACCGAACGATCGTGTGGAAAAGAACGTCAAATCGAAGAAATCATATAAGGATCCCGCGAAGTTGTCGAAATTGCAGAAGTCGTTCGATCAAGGCTCGCCCATTGCGAGGTAAGGCTGGCTGATCTCGTTGCCTGATGTGAAGTTAAATTTCAATCAACTCATACTAATGGACTGCTTCAATAGTATCTTGGCCTCTCCTATTGTAACATTTACAGTTGGCAAGGAAGGACGATTGTTTGCTGCGCACGAAGATGTACTCTCGTTGTCACCGTACTTTGCGACAGCAATGAGAGGTCAGTTTTTTGAGGCGCAGAGTAAGAGGATATCTTTACCGGATGAAGAACCGGAAATCTTTTCCTGTGTCCTCGAATACCTTTACGTGCGTTTCCGGTCATGTATAAACATCTTCGTCGCTTAGTGGTACTGACATTCTTACAGAAGGGTGACTATTATCCCCGTTTGATGCACAACAGACGACGAAACTCTTGGGAACTCGAGGATGCAGAGCATTCCCCAAACCACGAAAATACTGGTGGTCGCGGGTCAGTAGAGGCTACAAGCTATGTATCCAGCGTGGGAGAGCACCTTCTGAAGGATACAGTCATATACTGTGCTGCGGAGAAGTATGGTCTCGAGGAACTCAAACGCGTTGCTCTTCGGAAGCAAGGTTTACAGAGTGGAATCGAGGTCGCTACAATTCTCCGTAGTGCTCGGTATGCTTATGACAACACGCCGGACACAGACTCTAGGCTACGCGCTCATTATCTTGCCTTGATCATCAGATGTCGCAAGACATTTAAGAGGAGCGGAACCATGCAGGCAGAAATGGAGAGTGGCGGTAAACTTTTCTTTGACCTTTTCGTGGCACTATGCAATCATGTGGATGACATTGTGGATATTGGGTCAGCCCCTTTCTACTTTCCCGTGAACTACTGACCTACTCCCTCCCAGGTTCACTGACTTACAAGCTAGAAACTTCAAATCACCCAAGACTACCTAAAAGGTTGCATAACCCATGTTAGGTATTTCGGCACGGCGTTGATTGTTTTTGAGGATGATTGCACATCTCCATCAAATTTGGAAACCATCCAGGGGATTTTTGCGATGCTTGCACCAAACCACTCCGCTTCAATATATGAGGTCGGCCGCCTTTTTTGATGATACGCGAGATTAATTTTATATCCTCCACTCCAGTTATACCCCTTGCTATCTCGCTTCGCTGTTCTTTTTAGCGGAAGGAAACTCGCATTTTGCTTTTTCCTGCTTTCTGTACTATTTTACCATCAACCCTCACAAATTGCTTAACTTACTCTGCGGGTATGTTACTTGTTGCGTTTGGAATTGAAAAGGAAACGGTATGGATGGATCCGCTGGTCGGAGCGACCTCTTCGCACCACTCATTTCTTATTTCTGTTGGAATGCATGGAGATGCTGTAGCTTTAGTTGTGTGTTCATGATCTTGATGATTGTGAATGGGTGATCCCTAGTGGATGCACCAACCTAGGCCCTCGTCAAGGCAAGAGAATGAGAGATTTGGCCACCTCGATCCTGTGTACTCAATGTGTGAAGCAAATTTTTTTTTTTTTGCATTCTCTTTACTCCCATCGTTCTCGTCTTTAACGTCTTATCACACCCATTCTGCAAATTGGATGCTCACAATCAATTGTCATCGTTCGAGTATCACCCATTGGTATCCTCAGTACCGGAATTTTGGGTTGCCAAGCGGATGAGGAGTTGTTATTGATGTGACCGCCGTCTTGTTCTATGTGATGACATGGTTGTTATCTTTTCGATTCTGTTCTCTGTCTGCAATTTATATATTCTCCCTTAAAGCATCATCTGCCACATACGGCCATAGACTGAAGAGAATTGGGCATCCCGTCCGCTCTGCCATACACAAGCTTCAGATCGGTGGATTAGTAGTTGGGTGGGTGACCACCAGCGAATCCCCACTGTTGTATGTTTTTTGCTTCCCTCTTGCTCATCATCCTTGATGGCTCTCGATATCATGTCTCAAATGCCAATCATCCAGCTCTATCGAATCGAAATTTCCCTTTCTATTCGTGATCTCGAGATGGAACCTTCGTCACCAAACTTTGTATCTAGCCCACCAGGCCCTCTCTCTCTGTCTCATTCATAAAGATCCCCTTTTGAACCACCCGCGCACTTTGTCCTGATACTGAAACTCGCATCATCAATCCTTGCTTTCTGTACTGCTGGTTCCAATGATATCAATCTTGGTTTTATCGTCCTTTACATACTAACTACCCATTTTCTTTCCACATCATCCATCACTTTCCTCTATCCCCAAAATACTCTACTTGTGATTATACATCCACTTCCATCTCTCCATATTTTAAAATCCCCAACCTCTCTTGATAAGTGTTCGCTCTTCTCCTTTCCCTTCCACAAGTGCTAATTTTTAATAAAGTCGGTCTTTTGCGATGCCAGCATTCACTTGGATATCCGATGGCTTTATGATATTCGAAAAGGTTTTGTATATTGCTGGTTTGTCATAATACCTTTGGCATTATCAATCTTGGGGGCTTGGGGTGTGGGAGTGGTGATTTCGTAGCATCATAGAGAGGTGTTCAGGGATGAGATTGGATTGGAGAGTCTCCGTTTCATATCGAAGAATGGCTTAAGACCTTCAAATAACGTAGAGTACTTAGATCTCCAAACTCTTTTCGTACGTATCAGACAAATGCTTTTGGCTGATGATAGGGTATCTTAAATCGAAGACTTTCGACTCGCGGTAACGGAACTTCTCACTGGAGTCGAAGGACTTCGGAAGGTAGTAGACGGACTTCGGGCGATAATCAAAGCGTCAACGAGATATTCCATCCAGTCAACAAAGATGACGCCAGACTAGAGTTCACTTGAAGGATGTCGGAGGTATTTTCCCCATCGTCTAATGGAATTTACTTCGGATTTGAACCGTCTTGTCCATATTCTGTTGGAGCTCTTGTAGTAAGTAATCTTTCCGTTCTTTTACCCCCCCTCTATCTCGCGATTCTACCCCTTCATTTCAGCCGAGAAGTTCATCATGCCGGCTTCTAAGTGATGACCAGGTACTACCACTGACATGGCCTTGCAAAGTAAAGTGATTCTCGAGTTGTATGGCTTTACGCTCAACGTACTCTACATCTACACTTGTAGAGTAGATATCAAATCAATTCTTGCCTGATGTTAACTGCAGTACTCGAGTAAGATGACAATCTACTTTGTTGGAGACATGAATACTCGCATCCAAGCATGAGCTGAGATGGCTTTGTGATACTCAGTACCCTTGATACGAGTACATGCATCAATCATCAATGATCAATACATTCAGCCAAAAGCCAAACCCCATTTCAGGCGACAACAACAATCCAAGTCAACAATCCTCCATCGATCAGTCAATTGGACAATGACTCCGATCGTGGAAAGAGAAAGTTTGAACAACTTTGCCCATTTTCATGTTCCTGACTTATCCGATTAGATCACGGTGGATCTTTGGTCTAGCCTTATCTTTAGCCTTTTCTTATCCTAAAGCCGCAACAAAGCGAATGAGCTTAACCTTGTGCGGGTAGGATCTCTAAAGCTTCAAGAGATATAATTGTCCGTTGTTCGGCATCAAGTAACTAACTTGCTTATACTCTACTCGAGTACTTCAATCATAAGAGCAAACACAACGACGACTGTTTTCTTTCGAGGTAGGCATATCCTCTCATTATCACCCTTCTTCTTCTTCCTCTTCTTCTTCTCCTCCTCTCTTTGTTTCCTTGCTTCGTACCCTTCTTCATTCATCAATCATGCTCGCAAGAAATATCAAGAGCCCTAGAAGCTTTCAGTCGATCAATCGTGCTTCATTGTTCGCTTCTTACAAATGTGAAGCTTCATCACGCATACCCCGCACCAGCGCAGGGGGAAATAGATGCAATATGGCGACTATTGCGAACTTCAAGATCCCAAAGGTGGTGAATGAGCCAAATGTGAGTATCTTCTAGAGATTGAGAGATGTAGAATGCTGATGAATGGGATAGCATCATTATGCCAAGGGATCCGCACAACGTGATGGACTCTACAAGGCATTGGAGAGGTTGGAAAGGAAGGCTCCTTTGGAAGTTCCTCTTGTGATTGGAGGTAAAGAGGTGAGCAAATGTTCAAGTCCTACGATCCAGCAATTAAAGCTAATGATATCTTTAGATCAAAACTTCCTCCATCTCTCACCAGCTCAACCCAGCCGATCACTCATCGAAAGTCGCATCCTATTCCAACGCATCCCCATCTGATGTCTCCTCCGCGATCGATGCTGCCCTCGCTGCGAAACCCGAATGGGAATCTCTCCCTTTCGCAGACCGAGCTGCTATCTTCCTCAAGGCCGCAGATCTTATCTCCGGCAAATATAGATATGAAATTATGGCCGCTACAATGTTGGGACAGGGAAAGAACGCTTGGCAGGCTGAGATCGATTCTGCTGCTGAATTGGCAGACTTCCTCCGATTCAACGTTCAATATGCCGAAGAATTGTACGCGCAACAACCAGAACACCATTCACCTGGTGTCTGGAACAGACTCGAGTACAGACCTCTGGAAGGATTCGTCTATGCTGTCACTCCTTTCAATTTCACAGCAATTGCAGGTAACTTGCCAGGTGCTCCAGCTTTGATGGGAAATGTTGTAGTGTGGAAACCATCCGACTCTGCCATTGCTTCCAATTGGTTATTGTATAACATTTTACTCGAGGCTGGTCTGCCCAAGAATGTTATTCAATTCGTACCAGGTAACCCTGTCGAAGTTACAAAGGTTGTTTTGGAACATAAGCAATTGGCTGCTCTTCACTACACCGGAAGCACCGCCGTCTTCAGAAAGCTTTATGGGTCAATTGCAAGCGGGGTTGCAGAGGGTAGGTATCAGGGATATCCACGAATTGTAGGAGAAACTGGAGGAAAGAATTTCCATCTTATTCATTCTTCGGCCGATGTGGAGAATGCTGCTCTTAACACTGTTCGTGGCGCTTTTGAATATCAAGGTCAAAAGTGCAGTGCTACATCGAGAGCATATGTTCCGAAATCGATTTGGCCTCAATTCAAGGAGAAGTTGGTTGAAGAGACATCGAAACTCTCAATTGGATCTCCAAAGGACCCAAAGAACTTCATCGGCCCCGTCATTCACGAACCATCATTCAAGAAGCTCTCGGGAGTCATTGACAATGCCAAATCCGACTCCGAACTCGAACTCCTTGTGGGAGGGAAACACGATAACTCAACCGGTTATTACATCCATCCCACTATCTACCAAACCACCAATCCCAGACACGCTCTCCTTTCAACAGAATTATTCGGTCCAGTTCTTACCGTCTACGTCTACGATGACTCCACTGCTCCAGCTGAAGGTTTCGAATCAGTCTGTAAGCTCGTGGATACCACTTCCGAGTATGGTCTAACCGGTGCTGTCTTTGCAACCGACAGAGCGGCGATCAGATATGCGGAAGAAGCATTGAGGAACTCGGCGGGTAATTTCTATGTAAACTGTAAGAGTACTGGCGCAGTGGTTGGACAGCAGCCTTTCGGTGGTGCAAGAGCCAGTGGAACAAACGACAAAGCAGGAAGCATGAACCTTTTGGGTAGATTCGTTAGCGTCAGGGCACTGAAGGAAGAGTTTGTTGCAATTGGGAGTGTTGAGTACCCAAGTAATGAGGTTTAAAGGGGTATTATGAAAATTAATGATAATCACGCTGTCTTATGCGAAGAGGAAATGAACGAACCGATATGAGATGATGACAAGATTGGATGAATTGATCATCTTAGGGGACTCGGTTAACGGTTTTTGGCAAGCAATTTTCTTTGGGCCTATCATGTGTTATGCATACGTGCATCTCCTTCAGGCTTTGTATCTAGGGCAACTTTGGCCAGTGTATATGAAAATACCAAGTTGACGACGCACATTAAATTCCTGAATAATGTTATTGCTCTCATTCACAAAGTCTACTGCATATTCAATATTGAATATTCAACGTCGATTTGCGGGTGGGAAGTGATTATGGATTTATCAACACTTCCGCCGTTCCAACAAGTGATCCTATCTATATCGATACAACTGATGATGTAGCATAACCACGGAGAAATAGCAAAGTGTAATGTTCGTACTTGTGGGTTTCAAGCCTACTGTACTCGTACCTCAAGATCTCCTTGTGGCACTTCCACAAGATTACCGTGGTATTGAAATCTCTTGCTTGGTTGTATTGCAACCTTGGTTTTGCTCGGGTGATCTTCATGATACTCATCGATCTGGCCGAATCTGAGCAATGCAATTAATTCTCCACCTATCCAGGAATCCATCTGTATGCAAGACGTTTTAGGAGCGATACATGTATTCTGAGACCCGATAATTCCTTGACTTCAAGGCATCTGTGATGGGATTCCCTCCTTCGGGATGGTGGATATATGGAAAGACAGTGATAGATAGTACTCGGGTATGATATATATCTGTCCCTGCCTGCCTGCCTGCCTACTTGGGAGTTGTACTGATGGGGTTGGCATAGCTTTACGCATCTTTCCTCCTCCCGTCTTTGCCAATGCAACACGTACAACAAACAGTATTATGAGACATGACACCATTCTTCTCATCGGTGACGGTGACGGTGACGGTGACGGTCCCGGTCTTTGAGGTGGTTCAAGTCCCATCAGTTTGCTATACGTAAATGTAAGGAGTTCCGATGTGATGACAGAGTTTCTATATTGTACATTCTTCACCTTAAGCTTAATCTTCAATGTACCTTATCAAAGAAGAAGAAGAAGAAGAAGAAACTTCATACATTTCGAGCAAAAAGGAACAAAAAAAAAGAGAAGAAAGGAGTACTCGTATAATGGAATGGAAGCACGAGTACTCGAGTAAGTGTGTAATCGAATTGCGAGAAATACTCATCCAAATGGTTATGAATTAGCTCTGCTTTCTCCTCGTAAAGGTTCTCGCAACGAAAAAAAAGATACCATCTTACCCTTCATTACTTACTTATCAATCGATTACTTGGTCATTTGAGAACAAGAATCAAGGACTCGTAAGCTTACTCGATCGAGTAGAAGAAAATTGATTGGATTGTGCGTTTTATGAGGATGTGGGATGCTCATAGATACAGATGCAGATGAGGATGAGGATGAGGATGAGAAAATGTATGGACTGTATCTCCAAAGCGGTGAGAGTCGGTAAATTTATACTGCCAATGTCGGGAGAAGAGAGCGAGGGGTATCAATCAGTCACGATATATCATAATACTGTACTCGTATATGTTATTCCACTTTCATCAATCTCTCAATTCACAAATAATTTTACATAATTAGTATCTCTTATTTTACAGACATCTATATTCATTTGTTACTGAAGTGATAATTTCCTGTCATGATGCCATATCATTCATGATCATCCCTTCATCCATCCAACCAACAGTGATCCATTCATTCAAACCAGCCAGCCACCCACCCCCCTATCCACCAACTCCTGAACCCAATGGAAGCCAATAGAAGTCAATCCAAATCTATCTATGGATACTTATGCGAAGAGACATCTTTTCTTTCAACCTCTCGCTTCAAATAGTCCATGTCCCACCCCTTTTTATTCATCACCTTGTACCACCGTATACCCCATGCACCATCATAACAAACATCCTCCTCTACCACCTATTCCTCCAACTGCTTCTATCGCCAAGTCTCTCTAGAACCTCCTCTCACAACCCCAGCAACACCTTATGCCTCCTAACAGTAAGCAAACTCGTACTGATCTTAAAGCTCATCCTCGCCTCGAAAACATAAGTTTGAGGCCAAGTGTGTAACTTCAACAATTTCTCTTCGCAATCCAGTACTTTTTCTTTTTGATACTCTAGTAACTCTTGCTTCGAAAGCTTTCCCTCGACTGAATCTCCAGTTAGAGAAATGTCTTTTTCGCTCCAGGAACAACATGCTAGTTCGTAGTAGGCGGATGGTAGAGTCCAATCGTCTCGGAGAGCACCCCGAACGTGTCTGGAATTGTGTTAGCTGACATATCCAGAAGGAACTATAAATTTCACAATAGGAAAATACCTTTCGGAATCAACAAGGTCTCCCGTCAAAATTGTTCTTGCCTCTGCATACCTTCCCAAATTTCTCAACATACATCCACGAAGTAAAAGATGAATGGCCACATCATCTTCATCCTCACTGCATTTCTTTGGACGGGTCATTCTGTCTTCCTCTAGAAGCTCCAAACATTTCTCCAATTCCACAGTCCCACTCTTTTTGACCCCGTTCCAGAAATATATCATTTCAACGTATGGACTCGGCCCAATGGCATCTACAAGATCCACACCCCATGCCTTGGCTCTTTGTTCCCATTTCCCGACCTTGCCGACAATGTAGATATCAAACGGGAGCTGCTTAGCCATGACCTTCTGTTTACCAGCTAGGGATGGTGCTTTCAGCAGAAATTCGATAGCCTTCTTCTTATGAGCTTCAGCTCCCTTGGGATCGCTGAATCGTGTATCACGATAAATCTCCACATGTGAAGCACCAGCCAAATAAAAGTACAATGTTGGACTCCAAGCACTCTGTTCACTACATTTGACCCAGGCCACTGCTGATTTCTGATATTCATGGGCAAACAATGTAGTGAGGGCCATCTCAAATGTATTGATCATAGCGATTTGTTTCATTTGACTCTTAGAATTATCTTCCAAAATTCCAATGGCACCTTTCAAATCTTTTCTATAGCTCAACATGCGGGCTTCTTCCAGTTTCCATAATCTAGAATCGGGATGTCGAGATTTCATGTCGGCTAGTAGCGCCTCACATTTCTGTTTTGGGTATCCCGTAAGATTATCTTCAGCTGCGTCATCTGTGGGAAGAATATCGCTGAATCCAACCAATCCATTGTAGAATCCTAACAAAGCAAGACCAGCAATGGCACTGTTAAAATTTGGATACCTTGTTGCTTGCCACAGTAGTCTCGTTCCACGTTCTCGGTCCCCTTTAAATCCTACAATGTACAATATCTTGTTGAAAATCGGATTTTCAATCATGGAAAAGACAAGAAGTAGAAGACCGCAACACAATCGAACCCCAGAGTGTATAAAAACATCCGTTCGGTTGGTAAACACTCTTGCTGCAAGCTCTGGATCAATATCATAGGGGTTCGTTACCGAAGGAGGTGAAGGTGGTCTCGAGACATCTGGAAGTGCAGTATTGGGATCGTCCAACTTCTCATCAAGGTCTCCTACCGAGAGATCTGTCGCTCGATGTGCAAGTTCATCGACAGTTATTGCCTCTGGTGTTATTACTTGACTCTGAGGTCTTGAGGAAAGTGAATTAGTACTTGATCTGGCCAACTTTTCCAGATATTTGTTTTCTATCTCCAGTATTCCATCTAGTGTAAGGTATGCCTTTCTCAATTTATAAAAACCCTTGACTGCCTCTGTAATACTTCCGCTAAGGACTGCAGTGATTGCGCTCGTCAGTTGAGCCCTATCAAACATCATGTCAGCTCCCATTCTCTAATTACCTCTCGAACAAGACTTACACAGAATAACACAGTAAATATTCCGTACCCTGCGGATATATATGTGATTGAAAGGCCGTCGCTTCCTTCTGAGCCTTCTTCATATCTTCCCAACTTTTATTCTCGGCCTCTTGTAGGATAATCGCAGCCTCTTTCAGTAAATCCTTCTCTACGCCCAGCATGGCAGATAAGAATCCAGAAATTCCTCTCCCCAGATGATGATATGAAGAGTCTTGTTTCTTCAACAACTTGTCTGCTTCCTCTATGTCGTCATTTAGCAGCTTCAACATTGCAGCTTCGACGTTTCTCAAATGTTGTTCCTCATCTTCTCCAACCATGGCAGGGGCTGCCTTTGCGGCAGATCTAAACCACCTGCTCATCTCGTCTACTTCTCTTGTATGTGTTTGTACGAATATGTAGTTCTATCTTCGTGAATGCTTCGAGAGGTCTCTTTGGGTAACTTCGACCAGTGGACCATGTACTTTGTATCAGTGAGATCGGATTTATTGAGAGCTCTTGAACCATCAATTCAATCAAGAGATGATCAAGCTTCACGATGTTCAGAGATGGCAAAAGCCCTCTTCAATATGGTCTGTTCTGTTGGTGAAGCGGCAAGTGAAATGGAAAGACTAAGATCCGGAGAATGCGGGGCAGTGAGTTGAGACAACGATGATGATGGTAGAGTAAGTAGTGGAGGCGGTGATGGTATTTAAATACATCAATGGTAAGAAGATTGAAAGAAACGTAAAGAGAAAGGGGAGAGAGAAGTTTACCTATATCATGAATAATACTCGAGTATATATAATTAAAACCTGTAGCTGACTAGCTTACTACCTAGGTAGGTATATAATATAGGTAAAAGCCTTTCGTATTTTAAGATGAAGCTAATCGTCATTTCATCATCATTCAAAGGCCAGGTCTAGAAGAAGAGACGGAGACGGAGACGAAATGATCAACAGACAAAGCGGCAAGGGGGTCTGTACGCAACTTACTAAGCAGCTTCATTTGTGCTTGGCTCCCGTGCTCTCTATCTTCTACTCTATCTTGAACAAGGACTTCTTGCCTTATGCCATCTCAATCAAGTCAAACAAGCTTCACATCCACCACCAACCCATTCACACAACCTCAACTCTTCAAGCCACTACCCGATCCGAATACGATAATCAAGAGAAAACCACACTCGTTCAATACACCTCCCTACCTCCCATCTTCGCAAACCTAAGCCTAAACCACCATCCCCTCAAACCACCATGTCCGCAGCACCAGCCTCTGGAGCTGTCCCTACAGCAAAGGCCACCAGCACCGATAAACCAAGCGATGCGACCAAAGACCAAAAGCCCGCCACCACATTAGAGGAGGATGACGAGTTTGAAGATTTCCCCGTCGAGAGTACGTTTGATCTCCAACTTCCAGCCCGCCGACATCAAGGTCTTCGACATCGAACGAGCGGGGTATTTGACCGTCGTGTCCTGCGGCTTCAAGTGATGATTACCAAATAGAGTCAAGCACTGAAGTGAGCCGCGTAAAAAGCGGTTGCACGAATTGATGACCATAATTGCGTTATGGTGTCTGATGAAGCGACAAAGACTTGGTATATGGATGGGGGAGAGGGAGAGAAAGCTGATGGGAGAGGGAGAAACTGAGGAGATGCGTATCGGCAATTGACGACTCCTCTCCTCTCCTCTTCTCTTCCCTCCTCAGTCTCTCCCTCTCTCTCTATACAGCCATGAAGGATTTAAATACAAGGAGTTGTAGAAGCAAAGAACAAAGCTAACATCTTCCCCATCTAGACTGGAGCCAAGAAGACACAGAAGTACCCGGCGACAATACACATTTGTGGGAAGAGAGCTGGGATGATGATGACACATCGGAGGATTTTTCCGCGCAGCTGAAGTATGTATCAGACTACATCTTCCAACCTTTCATCTATTCGGTCGTTATCATATTCACACACCTGGGCATTTCAAAACTAACCACCTCTGGTGAACAGGGAAGAGTTGAAGAAGGTGGAAGCAAACAAGAAAAGATGAGTGGGGAAGGTGTTGTTCGTTGGGCGATGTTCATTCAGCCAGGAGTTCATGGGCATAACATCATATCACATACAGCAGCATCGCAGTACAAATTACTAGAAGATGAATTGCATTCAATGGACATGGTCATATTTGCATTTTTCTATAATAATGTTTTGGGTTCATTACTTCATTGCCATTCCAAACGTCCCTCGTGATTTGAGCTACCATATATTACCATGGCTCCCGAATTTCCCTACAGGTTGGATTTATTTGGACGGTCTGATTCCCGATCAGAACCTCACCCATTTACTGATGTGATCCTCAAATTTACTTACTCGACAAAGCAGAAACACCTGGAAGGTCCTTGCCCTCGAGCAATTCCAAAGAAGCTCCACCTCCCGTTGAAACGTGGCTAAGCTTGCTCTCAACACCGTACTTGGCAGCCACAGTAGCGGTATCACCACCACCAATAATAACAATCTTTCCACTCTGAGCAGCGTTGACAGCAGCATCAAGAGTGGCCTTGGTACCATTGGCAAAGGCTTCGAACTCGAAAACTCCTGGTGGACCGTTCCAGAGGATGGTCTTGGACTCATCGATAGCCTTCTTGTAGAGTTCGATACTCTTAACTCCGCAATCAAGACCCATCCATCCGTCTGGGATACCCTCCTCATCAGTAGCGGTACCAGTCTTAGCGTCCTTGGCAAAGTTGTCTGCGGTGATGTAGTCCACTGGCAAGACAAGCTCGACATTGTTCTTCTTGGCCTTCTCAACGAGATCCTTGACGGTCTTGCTTCCAGCCTCATCGAAGAGGGAGTTTCCAATCTTGACACCTTCCAAGGTCTTCTTGAATGTGAATGCCATACCACCGCAAACAATGAGTTTGTCGACTTTTCCGAGAAGGTTATCAATCAATTGGATCTTGTCGGAAACCTTGGCTCCTCCGAGGATGGCCAAAAATGGTCGTTGAGGGTTCTCCAATGCCTTGGCAAAGTATTCGAGTTCCTTCTTCATGAGGAATCCAGATGCCTTTTGAGGAAGATCAACACCGACCATGGAGCTGTGGGCTCTGTGGGCAGTTCCGAATGCATCGTCTTGTAATCGTTAGCTTATTTATCCCACCCACCTGTTGATTATTCAAAATAGAGCTGGACAGTGAAAATTCGCAGCACGTCATAGGTGGAAGGTCAAAAAAGAATAACTCACTAATGAAGATGTCTCCCAAAGCAGTCAAACCCTTTCTAAACTCCTCAACCTTCTCCTTATCAGCCTTCACCTTCTTTCCCTCTGCATCCTTGGAGCTTCCTTCCTCCTCGGCATGGAATCTCAAGTTCTCGAGCAAGATGACCTGTCCCCCGGAAGCTTTGTTGACGATCTCCTCAACCTCCTTTCCCACCGAATCCGGTGCAAATTCGACCTTCTTGCCTCCCAAGAGCTTCTCGAGCTCCGGCACCACAGGCTTTAACGAGTACTTGGCGTTGACCTTTCCATCTGGGCGTCCCAAATGGGACATGAGGATAACGGCCTTGGCACCATTGTCGATGGCATACTTGATGGTTGGGATGGCACCCGCGATCCGTTGGTTGTTGGTAATGTTCTTCTCCGAGTCAAGAGGGACGTTGAAATCAACCTAGCGGCCAATGAAATTAGTCAGGTTCGCCGTTAATTTTTTAGATGCCGTTATTGTAGTGTGGCCTGACACTACGCTTGAATATGCCATAGTAGATATCGGAAGCTGAAACTGGCAAGCTGAGAGGGATCACTCCCTCCATATATCCTGGATAATAATGATTTGACGACTCGGAACGTAACTTACTCTGATCAACACTCTCTTATCCTTCAACTCGACATCAGTAATGGAAAGCTTGTTTGAAAGAGACATCTTCGCAAAAGTAGTGGATTGAAAGGGAGAAGAAGTGGCAGTGCAAGTGAAATAGACTCCTGATTGATTTGGTTGAGAAGAAATGGAAGTGGAAGCAAAAGGGAGAAGGGACCAAATATGCCCCTCTAACCTTAAACCTATCCATGGTGGGGTGATTTTTCTTTGAGGATCTCCCACTCCCACTCCCATCGGCAACATGTCGGCAGTGTCCATGTATCAGATTCCCAAGGAACCTTATCAATACGTGCAGTACTCGTACTCTGTACATTCTATCCACTGATTACCGTTGTCTTCAGTTGAGTTGAATACCAATTGATTCAAAGAGGTTCAAGTTATGAAGATTTTGAGGCATGTTTGATATACATACAGTACGAGTACGAGTATGTTGACACATGAATCTTTCTGCGCTCGAGTACATGAATATATAATTTGTGACTTACTCGAGTAATCATCGTCTCAATTGCAGCTCTGGAGTGTCTACAGGTAAATATAAGGTTGTACCCCATCCGGCCCGTTTTTGGCTTGTACTTATCACTGAGAGAGTGTGATCGCCAAAATGAAAGATGTAAAGAGAAATGAAACAAATACTACTCCAGAATCCAGGATATCAGACTATTTCCTGCTTGCTGATGAATCTGTAGTACTGCATTGTACTTTATCTACGAGTAGATCCAGATTTATTAGATATGTACGTCTGCCATCTAAATAGTACAGCATCGTGATTCGTGATGTCCGTCTCGAACTTCAACGCCAAACACCTTCTCAATGTCCGAACCAAGCATGATAAATGAAACTTGAGGATATGTTATCCCGTATGACCTATCCAGATCAAAACATAGCCCTAGAACTCCATCCCTTCCCAATGCCGCCCATCCCGATTTGTGCCTTCCTTCACACTCACACTCGGGTCTGGGGCTATAGTAGTCGAATATTAGGTGATACCGGAGCTGATCGAACATCCAAAGCATCTTCAGCAGCATTCGACAAGGAGAGATACGCAGTCCATGCAATACCCACAGTTGAAACGAATGGCTATAGGTATAGTTAGCAATCAAGACTCCATGAGAAAGTTCTATGAGGAAGAACCTACCAATTGGAACTGAATTGGCATGAGACGGAAGTTGATGATTTGTACCAAAGGCCAGACCATAAAGTTAGCCTTGAGCGTGGGTAGATACATATCTCGCAGCTTTTGCGCAACTGCCCTCTTTCCACCACCTTCTGCTATGGTCATGACGGTGAAGAAATTGGCAATACCTGCGACTGGTCAGCAAAGCTGGTCTCACAAACAACTAAAGGAGTACCATACCGACTGGTGCAAAAACGAGTTGATCCATTGCAACCATCTTGAGTGCCGGCCCAAAAGCACTTGATTTTGTGATCGGAAATGCTCTGGATAAGAACTGGAACCATTTGAATTGTATAGGTGCCATCGCAAATCCATATGCCATAAATCGAGTCAATCGTTCGAAATCAAAGGGAGGTGGGAGGATTTTGGAATCTGGGATGAGATCACGGTCGTTGAAGGGATTCTTCCTATCGAGTTCGTGGATTTCTATCGCCAATGTATCGTCCTTCTTCACTCCTCCTCGCTTTCTTACCGCGGCTTGTCTTATCGATGTTATGGATTGTGCCACTGTATCTGCTATGCCACCCAGCACTGCGTTTGTAATCATCATGGTGAGTACTGGGCGGGTAGCATAGTAGCTGTTGAATTTCGCGGTAAGCCTCCCGACCATGATGAGTTCGATGAGGAAAATGATTGTGTGAATGAGAGGCTGTATGGACGAAGAATGATTAGCACCTGGAAAATGGAAATTGGCTGAAAGTTGCCAGTCCATCTACCACGGAGGAAAGAGCCAACCCATGATACGACGACAAATAACTTACAACTATTCCGTAAATATACTTGCTATTTACTGTACGCATAAAGCGCCGTCGTTGGATTTCAAACGGTAGATGCATGGCCGGGGAAGGGCAAGGTGAAGGGGAAGGTAAGTAGCGTAGCAGAAATAAATGGGTATAGATATTCGACGGTGGGTAGTTTGGTGAGTTATGACGACAGGCACAAGACCAAGGTTGACGATCTTTTATTTTCCGAGAAATGTAAGTTGCAACCTCGTGGTGTGTGTTGTGCTTTCGTACGATTGATTGACTATCTACGACGATGTCAGAATATGCATGATACTGTAGATAATTCTAAATACGATGAGGATGAGGATGAGGATGATATTGAATCCGAATGAATATTTAAGAAAATCAGCTACAAAGAAAGTCGATCGGTGGGTGTTGAAGTGAGAGGGGGGAAAGTTTGAACCCATTATTGCACTGACTGGTAAGGTTAGAGTCACATAGTTTCGTATTACTCGCTAGTATTCGAGTAAAGGTTACCCTTTGGATCGGTGGATGTTTAATGAAACCAAATCAATGGCATAAGTATTGTCACTCGAGTAAGTTCGGATCCAGATACAGATTTCCGCAGCCTTTCTCTATGTGAAACTCGAGGTTGTGGTACGGTTATGTTATGTCGTGGGAGTTAATCTGCATGGGTTTTGGTGGTGGTGGTCGTGATGGTGGTAGTGATGGATAAGAAACCCCATGCAATTTCCTTTAGTTGATCCCCGCATGTCATTACGTGTATGCAGCTTTGTTTGGGAAGCTATTGTTGTCCTCGAGAAAATGAGGTTATACTGCACGGTAGAACTTTCTAGATCTTTCTATGCTCGAGTGAGCCGGATCTCTGCGATTAGCTTCGTGGCTAAAATGTTCGTTCCTCTCAGTAAGTTTAATGAAAAACACTTTGAAGGACTCTGGCCTCTTTTACCGTCGCCATTCTTGCATATTCTGAAAAGAAAAGAATCATGGTAGTCTCTATTGATATTACGCCAGACTCACAGCGATATCTATCCCAAAGCCCGTTTCCTATCAATTTCAACTACGAGAAATCAAGGCCGGTACAACGTGCAAATCGGTTCCGAGCATTGAAATGCAACCCTATCAGGAGCACACCCGGAACACATTTATAAACAGATGTACAGGGCACCAACAGGCTTCCACCCCTTGCATCCTAGAACCAACCAATATGAGCAAATCGTATCTCATCACATCCAGCAAACCACCGTCTCGAAAGCAAACCCGCCCCCTTCCCAACCCATACCATCACTTCCTCGCAGGTTCTAACACTTGAACTGGGCATAACAATCATAAGTCCCATCTCCCTCAATTGCACACCACCAACCCGGATTTCCACCATCCGTACCACCAACCCCATAATGACCACCGGCATAGAGAAAGCTTGGGGACGCTGTCGGACTGTTTCCCGTCATCACAACGCCATAAGGTAACTGTGAAGCCAAGAACCATGTTTGGTATAGAGCAAGACCGGTCGTTCCACCGATAACATCGCATGAAGCGTTGAAGATCCAGGCATCTTGGACAAGAGGAACACCAGAGGGTTTACATTTGGTGGCGAGTTGACAGATTCCGGGTGATTGAATGTTGCACACTGGTGGGTTCGGTGGGCCAGGAGATGAAGGAGGAGAGGTACTGACGGGTGGAGGAGATGAAGATGGCGGGGTTGAGACCGGAGGTGGATTTGAAGTTGTGGTAGGAGAAGAGGGTACACAGGGAGCTTGTCGTCGGTTGTGTTGTCGAGCACCCACTACATTAAGGAAGAGGGATATGGCGAAGAGGGCGAAGGCATACTTCAAGTGCTGCATTTTCTCTCGATGTTCCTGATAACTCGAGTTGAGTTTGAATATCGAGCAGCCTGGGGTAGTCGTTAGATTTGCGAAATTTCTGCTGTTTTTGTTAGCGACTTTGTTTCATTGTATTGCACGAGTCAACCTCTACTTTACCTGAAATTTGGTACTTGCTCAATCGTTCCTTGCAAAGTTGCATATCAGTTGTCACGGAAATTGCTTGTTTTCTCTCAATATCAATATTGCTCTCGTGAGTTCCAAGTGCCTCGAGACTTTGAGGGAGAAAGTAAAGTAATTTTGAATTCGCCTCGGGACGAAAGTGGATTATATAGAGGGGAAGGTAATGATAATTAACATTTTCATGAACAGAAGGACAAGTTCTCATCCGATACATTGGGACAAAAAGAAAGCATTTCATCGTAGTTGCTTAGATAAATGGTGTTCATGATCAATGTTTTAACCTACCAGTGCACATGCTGTCGTCTTCTGACCGCGCTAGCGTTTTCCAAGATCCACCGACACCATTACCTCGACGCTATTGAATCATACTTCGTCTGGCGTTAGTAGATTCTTCATGATGATGAGCAAGAGTTGAGAATTCTCGGTCTTATTGCCTAATAGTTTCTTGTGTACTGAGGAGTGTTGTGCAAAGTTCTATACCAGGCGCAATACTATTAGTCATTGTGACCATGTATTCATATGAGACTTGGAAACGTGGACTTACCTAAGTCAGGGAAGTTTTCATTTTATCGAGAGGTTGATACCAGGAATTGAATACGCGAGAAACCTTTAAACGCTTTCTCGCAGCCCACATGATGGGAAGATCACGAGATTCACATGACAGGATGAAATTGAGAGGCAAACAGAAATATTGTTGGAATAGAAGCTTAGATCATGTGACTGTTGCAGCACCTACTAGTGTATGCACTGCATTTGAACCTCCGAGCAGCAACACTGCATTAAATCATGTATCATCATTGGCCTCCACAGTGCCCAGAGTCATTCCAACAAATATTTATTCGCACGAAGAAGGCATAAACAAGACCCGAGAAAGAGAAAGTCAATCTGACAACGAAAGTTTTAGTGACCATCATAAACAATAGAAAATAATCCAAAAACTCATCATATACGCACTCCAGGTCATCACACAAGAGACAGTCTGTCCCGTTCGAATATCCTCATAGCAACCAATCACAACACACCTGCACCAGCAAACATCCACATGAAAAATCTTGAAGAATTTAGGGTTCTCTTCTCGGTTTGTTGATCCTCTGACGTCGTTCAGGGTACGAGGCCTGGCCTTGCTGAAGCTCGAGATTAATGGAGGGAGAAATAGAAGCGTCATCACCATCCGTGCCCAGTGTTGTCGAGATCACTGCTCCAACAGCCTGCACGGCCTGCATGATATCGTTCGAGTCGATTGCCTTTGTGGAAGAGGGGTTGCTAGTTTCCTCGGGCTCTCCTTGAACTGCTGATGTGCGTACAGAGAGAAGTTCAGCGAGTTGCTGCACTGTACAGAAATTCATTAGCAATATATGTGATGAAAGGGTAGGTGGTACTTGCGGTCGTCTGTTCTGGGTGGTTGTCGATATTTTCTCCAAATATATGTCAGACTCACGAAGACCATTACGACTCTATACACCACAGTTGCAATGACATCAGGGGACCAAGTGGTTTGAGAAGTTATTGGGGGCATGTTTTGACCAGGCAGGTTCTCTGAAACTGACTGGACGGATGATGCAGGTCGCACTCTGTTTTTGGGGAGAGAGTATAGAATCGATGAAACGCTGTTCACCTGATGAAACCAAGAATACTGATTGTAATGAGGCCAATGGCGGGCACAGCTAAGAGAGCCTGCCTCGGTGGAAGTGATTGTAGCAGGCTGAGTCAAGTAGTAGGTGTTTCTTGGGGTTTTTGGCAGGAGAGGTTTGTCTTAAGTGTTTGAAAAATGCAAAAGGAGAATTGAACGAACTTTATATATAAATTGTTCAACTGTCGAGATGCCTTTGCTCCAGGCGCTGCCGAAGGGAAACGAGGGTGGTCCATTTCCCATGCAGTGCTACGCGTTGTAACGCGAAAATGACCCGATATATCGGAATTCTCTATGACCGGTTCAGGACAGTTTGAGCTACCGTACCTCTTTGTGACGAAAGCTACGGCATATAGGATCAACACTTAGAATTTAAAACTATAGAATGAGAAACTGCCGGAAGAGGGAATTATATACACGGCCAATGAATATTCTTTATACAAATGCCTACCTAGGTATTGACTCGAAATACTATCCTGAGCACATGCATTACTTCTCAGAAATGCACAGTTCCAATCCGGGAGATGTTCGTCACAGTCGCCCGCATCCATGCGAATGGATCTCAGACAAATCCATTGCCTGTAGGGGATTACTGCCTCAACCGTTATCTCTCCTTATGTTGCAGGAATACAATTAGTGCATGCGCCCCCTTTTAGCTATCTTCTGGCCTGGCGATGCAAATTTCGAGGCGTTGCCCAGGATGAACTGACAAGTGCGAAGGCCAATATGTATTCTCCAGCCACAATTCTACATTGCTGACATCACTAGCATCTGTGTGACAACTAGTAATTCAAACAGATTCTGGGAAACGTCTGCCAAGATGTGCAAATGCAGATTATGCAACGTCTTTGACTTTTAAACGGCGCGGTGTATCTTCAGAAGATCTGTGTAAGTCCGCATCGCCATTTGCATCACTGCGATAGTGTGTAGCAGCAACAAGGCTGTCTCTCACCGAAGGCGACACATCTCTGAACCCAATTCAACCAAGGCGATGCTCGTTCCATTCAACTGAGATTCTATATTATGGATTTTCAATCAAATCCGATACCCAAAATCAAAGAACCATGGAAATCGCGACACAAAATCACGTGGAACGTGTGTTACATTTGAAGGTTGAACTTGCCGACCGACTCGTTCGATTAAGCACACTTCTATTGAATCTAGGGTACACTCATTCACACTTTTGGGCAGACATTCATGATATCACACCTGGATTAAGGTCAAATCTCCAAATCTTGTGGGATGTAAACCAAGGGTGTCTAGGTCCAACGATTCAAGTCATCGAAGCAATCGTCGAAGCACACTTGCGTGAGCAAGAATCGCAGACCCTAATCATTCCAGGGGGCAAAACCGAAACTCCCCGTCATAGAAAATCATAAAAAGAGTCCCAGTGCCTTATCACACAAGACTTCAGCAACACTGCCTGTTCATACTGCTCAAAGAATACCATCCACTGCTACCCTACCACCCGATCGCCAAGCAACTGGCCTCTTGTCTACTGATTCATATGTGGAAAGAAAACGAGTATTGAACAACACCAGCTCTGCAAGCTTAGAATTTGTCAATCTTCATTATGCGGAAAGACAATCAGACGCCGCAAGCTCGAACATTCGAGCTTCGCTAGACAGAAACTCCTCATCCGATGCACCTCACAAAGCTCTACCATCACTTTCAGCATCCCATTCTGAAAGTGTCCCTGATGTCAAGAAATCGAGAAAGGGAGCCGACCCTCACCGTTGCGAAGTTTCTTTCAAGACGTTCACACGAAGGGCTACACTACTTGAACACGCTAGAACTCACACAAATGAGAAGCCACATAAATTTGACAAGTGCGAAAAGAGGTTCGCCAGGTGCAAAGACTGTCGTCGCCATGAGCTTTTGCACGACAATGCTAAAAAACTTTACTGTATTCCATGTAACCAAGGGGGATGCGGCCAGGGATTCTCGAGACTGGATGCACTCCGAGAACACTTGAAGTCGGTTAAAGGCGCACATTGCTTAGAGGTACCATTCAGGTGTGAAAGAGTGGCACTCATGAAGTTTGCAGATGCTAATCAGTTCCTCTGCGCCGGTCAAATATGGGAGGATTATAACCTTTATTGGGGATGTGGGCGACAATTTGAAACAGCAAATACCCTCATAAATCATGTGGAATCAGGTAGCAACAAAGAGTGATCCCCGGGCGCATCTTATAGCCAAAAAAGCTAGTCATAAATTCAATGATCGAGGATACATCTCTTGCCCACGTCTGTCATAGAATTTATGGCGGTTGCGGTAGTCACTTTGGAAAAAGGACTGATTTGAGAGCGCATCTTGATGTACCTTTCCAATCGCATTGCATGAAACACAGAATCATATCGGAAGTCTTCACTACAGTCGTAGACAATCGAAACTATAAACTCAATATGGGTTCCCTGCCAAAGTCAAAGAATTCTTCGCTAAACCTAAAACAAAACATGCCAATCTGTACGGAGAGTCCTCAATAATATCATGGGAATTTTAAGAATGAGATAAGATTTCACTCTACCATAACATACATGTCTGGGGAAAACCTTCACTTTGAAAACATGAGGCACTGAGGACTTTTAGTTGAACTTGAGAATTCCTATTTTGGTATTTGCAACTGTTGCATAAGGGGAAAGGGGAAAGGAGAAAGGCAGGCACTTGCGGGCCAACATTTCCATGTATTGAGCTCTCATTGGACGAGAGAGGCTTTTGAGGGGTGTTGATTTTGTAAGCTCATAACATCATAAGGTTAATGATACCAGCTTACTTCCGTGCCAATACATATATATGTCACGAGTAAACTGTCACGGTGTTATACCGCTGTGTGGCATATACTATTAGTAGTATATAACCCAATTTAGCCATGTAGTCAACATGGCGCGTCATTTTGGCATGACAATATACTAACAGGATTTCTTCAGAGAACTAAGTCATGGCAGATCGAATGAGTGCTAAATTCAATATTTACATAACCTCATCGTTGGAAATTATTTGCTACTGGATGACCCCTCATATTTGTTGTAATCACGTGTAGCGCTATACCTAGTTAGGTGTCTCCACCTCATATACTCAGTAGAACACATATGCCACTTTTAGCATATTAGACAATATACACACTCTACCACTATAATAGGTTATAACTTTGTGTTGCACATTTATTGAAGCAATTTGATTATCATCTTATTGATTGAAACGATAATATATATCTTTTCCGAAGAAAACGATTGCTTTTCCATCCATTTCCGCCGGAAAAATCACATTTTCATCATTTTCATCATTTTCATCATCGAAATTTTCATCAAAAACCTTATTTTTTATCAATACTTCCTTAACATTATTATATTAAACGTAATTACAATTAAATGGGGTTTTATTACTATCTTTATAAAAGATAATTATACAAATTACTACAACTTTTGTTTAATAGCGCTTGCAAACGCGAATTATTACGATATCGTATCTAGCAAAGAAAAACAATTTGTTTTCGAGTTTCCAAAAAAGCTTATAACAAATGGATTTGCTATAAAAGATTGTTAAAGGATTATGGATATAATACTATAAAGAACAATTGTTTTGAAAGCAGAATTTGAAAAGAAATTAGCTTTTTTTATAAAAAAAAGAAGTATCGCTATAATTATTATAGCTTTAGGATTTATATCTTTCCATCGCAATA
This sequence comes from Monilinia aucupariae, assembly GCA_002162555.1. NCBI lineage: Eukaryota > Fungi > Ascomycota > Leotiomycetes > Helotiales > Sclerotiniaceae > Monilinia > Monilinia aucupariae. The sequence goes on from NGKF01000007.1 coordinate 154,257, forward strand.
TAATAAAAAAAAGCTATATTAATATAAATTCTGCTAACGTTTGAAAGAAGTTATCGGTTTACAATCGAACTTTTAATGTTATTTATATGGCAAATACAATAAGATCGTTTTTGAAGGATATCACGGAGGATAGCTACGAATATATAATGAAGTAATATTAGAAAGGGATAAAGGTATAGGTATAAAACAGTGATTGTATTATTATTTGTTTTCTATAATACAAAATCCATTTGTTCCTAATATATCTATATTTATGTGATTCCATGTGATCATCATTTAACTTTAAGATCTTAAAGATTTACAATATAATAATCTATGATATTATAGATCTATAGTATAATAATCTTTGATATTATAGTATACTAATAGTTATAGGTTTAGATGATCCTAAAAGAGATTAGTATACTAATTAAAAAAATCCAATATTATATTAATATAATAACGCATAAAACGTTTATATTAACTTTGAAAAACTTGTTTAATTAGTAGTATACTAAGCTTTTAATGCTTCGAAGCTTTTTAGCTTCGATTAATCGAAAAGTAAATAAAGTGTTTATACGTTTACTTTTAGAAGATTCAAGGTTTACATAGGATTACAATGTTTTACAAATATATAATTATTATATGCTTTATATTTTTAGCGTGATATACCTTTTAGATTATATATATAGCATATGATTTGCTTATAAAACAAACAAAATAAATAAATCTACAATTCCGCGTTATTCGTATAATCCTTTGTTGATATAAACAAACAAACGGAAACTAATCTAATAATGTATATGCAATTTCTTTATGAGTAATTGTATAAATGAGTAATTCTATATAATTCTATAGATGCTTAGATCGCTAATCTTATAGATGATAACGATTATGATTAAAGGTATTCATTATATATTTGTTATATTTAATCGTTTTGTAATGTATTATTGTTTTGTTATAATTTCCATCGTATAAATATTTAATTGTAGCTTTGATCCTTTGATCCTTCAATTCTTTAAGGATAAGCATTAACAACAACAACAACAACAACAATTACACTAATAACAATACCACTAACAATACTATTATCAATATGCTTTGCCATAGTTGCAACTCCTAGGCCAGGAACCTTTCTCATACTCAGAAAACTTTAGTTGTTTTTTGTCGCCGCGTTTTTTCTCCTTTTTCTCTTTTTTCTCTTACTTTTGTTACTCCTTTTACTCCTTCTTTTTTTTTTGCTTTTTCTTTTTCTTTTGATCTTTTTGGATTATCCCCCGAATACTCTCGCTGCACCCCTGTTTCTCCTCCCCATCGCTTTTATCGCCGCTTTTCGCTTCTCTGTTTCCCCTTTCTTTACTCCTTCGATTCCTTTCTCTTCTGTCCCTTCTAAGCCGGTTCGTTTGGTAAGGGTAACGACGAGGATAAGGATAAGAATTAGAATAAAAATGAGGATGAAGATTCTTTGCTTTATTGTAAAGTAAATATTATAATCACTTTAGCAATACATCATTTACATTTTATAGAATTCTAATAAGGATTTTGGTTTTAATTTTACAAAGATTGAATATAATGGTGAATCGAGCAATAAAGGGTTTAAAATAGTATCTTTCACTTTTGTTACTTTTTCTACAATGGTTTCCTATACCTCCGCTAAAAAAATTCGGTTTAAAAGGCCAAGAAATCCTTATCCATATATGCAATATATAAAATCGTTGATCGCTAAGCAAAGAAATAGAATCTACTATAAAAACGCGGATTCTCAAAAAGCTTAATATTATTGATGCTTTATGTACATATATCAACCTTTATTAGTATATTTGCATACAATAGCGAATGATTTTTTGGCTGCGAAAATCAATAACAATAGAAAGATATAATACCTCTTTTTCGCTTTATATTATAATCGTTAATTATATGGCTATAAAAGGTAAAGCGTTTCTGGGCCGCTTTTCGAAGTGTTTTGAAATATATTGATCTTCAAATGGTTTCGGAGTTGACGTGGAGTGTATCTATATTAAAAGCGAATATTTTTGAAAGTGAGTATATTTCAAAGGATTACTTTGCGATAACAAAAATGAAAAAGAAAAAGAAAAAAAGAAAAATAGGTGGTAATAATAATGGAAAGATTGCTTGAAAGTAAACTTCTTTTAGAGTAAAAATGAAAAGTAGGGATTGGGATAATAAGGTATAGAGAAAATATTGTAGTAATATTAATTTTGTTTAAATACTATATGATTACCAATTATTCGATAACCTCTATGATTTAATCCTTAGCGTTTTGTATATTGATTAGTTTAACAAAATATTTAAACTTTTGTTTAATAAGATTTTTAATAAGCTTATCTACTAGTATATCGGCTATTAATAAATATATGATCAGGAATCGCTTATTAGCATATTTTTGACAAAACTATATATTCTAAATATTCATATATCTAAGTTTAATAGAGATTCTTTTATTCTCTTTAATTATTAATCGAATTGTTTGAATATTGTTACAAAAGATATTAATAGGCTTTTTTACTAATACTCTAATCTTTTTTAGAAGCTGTAATATTGCTATTACCTCTTTAATCGATCTTTCTATATCTAAAAGTTCTGCTTTTATAATCGAAATAGTAACTATATCTTGTTTTATGGCTTTCTATATAATGACATTATTATACAATATGATTACATAGCCTTAAAAGGATCTTTGAGTAACTATATCATTTGCAAAAGAAGCATTTGAAAAAGTTATTATTTGAAGTATATAATTATCCCTATAGTAAATAGAGAAATATCGAGATCTGTATAAATATACAATACAATGATTTGCTGCTATAAGATAATCTTTTAAAAAGTTAGTACTATATTCGCTTAGTTTGAAGAAAGGGAACGCTAAATCGGCCTTAATTGTTATAACCAAATACAAAATTGATTCAACTTTTTTCTAATATTTCTTTATTTTAGAGAGAGGAGTTATATTCTTATTTTTCTCGAATATTATGATTGAAAGTGGTATAGTTGCTTTTCCTTTTGTAAAACCAAATTTGCAAGCGATTTTGTTGATATAAATATTGTATGTTAACTACAATTTTTTAAATTGTTAATCTTTAGTAATTCGAATCCTTAGAAACCATTGAATATCGCTAAGATCTTTAAGTTTATATCTAGCCTTGATTTTATTTACTATTTGATCCTTTTGATATTCATATTTTTTGTAATAAATCATTTGGATATTGTTAACAAAAAACAGAATAAATATATGGAAATTAGGAAATATAAAAATGCAAAGCTTTTCTTTGTATTTTATTATTTTTAGATTAATAAATGTACTTATGAACTTTTTATACTAAAATGTAGAGGAATCTTTTAAATCATATAGCGCGCGATTAAGAGTAATAGATTTACTAGGTATCTTATATTTATCTGGTATATGGTATATTATTGAATTCTTAGTAGGATTTTGAGATATATTAACGAAAACATTTACAATATTGTATTGCTTTATTTCAAAATCATTCTTCGTTATCGTTGTCATCATTATACGAAAGAACTATGTAGCAAATGTAATTACATAAATTGATTTGATTATCGCTATATCTTGAAAATCTTTTCTAATTATTAATTATGATTTGCAACAATCGATATAATCGTTTTAATTATTTTTATAAATAAATACTCATTGAAATAGAATAAGCTTTGATTTAGCCAATATTGTTTCAATTTTTTGCCAAATGCTTCAATCCTATAATGCTTTAATCTTGCGATTATAATCCATTTTGAATTAATATCCAAATATATAAATTTTAAGATTATAAAAGAATTTCGATGATGATAATGCTATTGATTTTAGCATTTATAAAAAATTCGTAACTTTGAATTAAATTAAAAATGTAATTATCGGTTTATATTTTATTGTAGCAATTATTATATTATATATAATAATAAATTTACTATTTTGTTTATTTAGTTTATCCTTTTGCTTATTAAACCAAAAAATGTCATGAAAATTATTTAATTATTAAAGTTTATTTCTAAATCTATATGATTAAACAATTATAATACTAATAAAAATATTAATCTTGTAATAATCATTTGCTTATTAATACAAACAATTTAAATGTTTAATATAGTTTATTGTTTAATATCTTATATAATTAGAAACTATATTAATATTGTTAAGCGTATTGTATTTAATGTACTTTTTAGTATTAATATTAAACTTAGGAATCTTTATTTGTAAAGTATATAACCATTTAATAGTTTTGTTAAATATAAGTAACAAAAGAGATTTTTTAAACATATTTCTTTTTATAAAAAGCAACATTATATCTTCCTTTTCGTTATTGAAAATCGAATAATTATTCGATTTATTGTTTTCGAGAATATTATTTAACGTTGGTATTAATGGTTTTAATGAAATTGTTGATTCTTTATAATCAGAGTCTATATAAGCCTTTTATAAATTAATCACCTTAAGCGAGTTTTTATTCTCCGTTATAAATATAGTTAACAAAGATTTTGGTTTATTAGAAACTAGCGTTGATTTATTAATTCTTATAATTATATTGGGATTTAATAAAATGCTATATTCATTATCATAAATTAAAATAAATAGCAAAGATTTTATCATCAAATTCTTTTAATCTTTTTAATCTTTAATTATTTTCAAAATCGAAAACCTAAAGCGTTTATAATTAAAATTAAAAGTGTACGCGGTTTTAAACTTTTTTTGTATAAATCCTTTGGTAAGTTTATTATCCATATTCTTTAAAATAATGTTATTCAACGATTTCACTTGTTAAATATTCAATTCAACAACCAAATCCTTAATCATTTGGATTAGTATAGTGTTAACAATTTTGTTATAAAGATCGTTTCTATAAACAAATCTTTTATCGAATTTGATATTTTATATAATAATAACTTTATTAAGCATAAGGATCCAAATACGGAAAATTGTTGTAGTAAGAATATATCCGATTAAGTATCCAATGTATACTTACAGGTTAGTTTTATACTATTTTACTTTAATCCCAACTTCTTTTTTTTTATTTAAAGGGTATGTGTAACAATTATATTTATATATTGCACTTTAATTGAAACGAAAATCGTCAATAATCTTTTGTAATAGCAACAATAAATACCATTTGTAATATTGTTTAAACTAGGAATCAATTATTTCGTTAAAGCATTTTCAACCCTTTGTTTTCAATGAATTAATGTTATATAGATATATAACGACAAAAGCAGTTTTTACTCATATCTTATCTAGCAATCCAATTAAAATACGTATTTTAATCTGTTTAGTAATAATTTTTTGCTTTACGCATTTTGCTCCTTTGTTAGGTTTATATGTAAAAGAAAAGAAAAGTTTAAGTTTTATACTCTTTTCGAAAATCCATTTTTTAAATGCAATATTATCTTTGATTCTTATTATAAATATATTATTGTTTTGTTTAATCATTACAATATAAAGATTATACTTGTGGTAAACCTATATAACGAAATTTTTTAAAACTTTAGAAACTTTATTATATATCTTTTAAATCAATATAAAAATAAAGATCTTTTTATTATATATATCCTTGATTATTAGCAATTATAAAGAAAATCGAATAAATCTTATTAAACTTTATAAAAAGGTTTAAATGATTAATAATTATTAAATAAATATAAAATAATCTGTTTAATATAAATACATAAACAATCGATACATTCTATCCGAATGATTTCTTTGATCTATACTCCTTTAACCATCTTAATTAGATATTCCAATGCTTTTTTGCTAAAATGCTTTGATTTTTCATACCATAAATCGCTTGATTCCAACCGAGGTTTTATTGTTTCGCATAATCGAAGGAAATACTTATTGATTTTTTGGTTTTCGGTAAACACTATAATATTTATGCTTACAAGAAGATTAGATTCATTAGAATAGTTAAAACGAACGTTGTATTCTAAAAAGACAAAGTTATACTTTCTAATATATTAAGCAATAATAATATTATTAACCCAATCGCCGATCCTAATAATAGTATTAAATTCATTAAACCAAACACTTTTGTTACAAAGTAGGGTTTTGGATACAAGATTAGTATAAAAACCAGGAACAAGCGTAATATTAGTTAGTATAAAATCTGCATTATCTAACAAAATTCCTTTGATTACTTTTTCGCCATAATCAACTATTGGTAAACTTGATAATTCTACTTCGATATAGTTCAAAATATTGCTAGAAATATATTTTCCGCTTACCAAAAGGTTTATATCGTTAATAATATACATAGTATTGCAATTATTCAACAAAATACAGTTTGCTAGTATATGCATGGAAATGATCATAGATATGGCAAAAACGCTAATACACTCGTTTGAGTTAATAATGCAAAAGGCAATATTATAGAGATCTTTTCTTTATAAAAATCTATAAAGTTGAATAGCCTGAGTATTGGTAATTTAACCCTTTTTGGATAAAACGTTTCGAAGATTGTTAAATCTTTTCTTTTTGATATGTTTATTGATCTTTTTAATTTGCTTTTTAGAAATAACCCGAGTGGATTGTTCAACACATTTATTGGTAAAAGTTAGTTCAACAATTCGGCACTTTTCTAGTTTAAAACGATGATTATATTCAATTAGTTGATTATTTTTATATGGATAATGTTGAGTAGCGTTCTTGGCCTTTTTAGATCCAATAATTTGTTGAAGTACAGGTTTAAAAGTAAAAAAGGATTCTTTTAACAAAAGGTTATAAACTATACAATCTGTATAATTGATAAAAAAACTACCATATTATTCTAGAGTAGTAATATAATATCCTTTTTTATCTTTGGTGTTTAAAGTAATTAATTGTTGTTTTGACCAATTAAGTATAAATTTGCTTAATGATTTCAAGAATTGTTTATATCCGTAAATTCCTTGGATTTTTAGAAGATTATAAGCTAAAGCTTAAATATAAAGAGATTTCTACTTTTTATACTATTTTATTGGATTTATTTTATTAATGCAAGCATTATTTAAATGATCGATATATTTAGTTTAAATGATCCTTAGGATTATTAAATTGGTAAAAACAATTTTTATTTGTAATTAAATAATGATTTGTTTCAAAGTTCGATTTTGTGTAACTTTCTAAAAGATTTTCAAAGTATAAAATAAATCGATTATTGATATAATCTAATCGAACATATAACGGAAATTGCTATAATTTTGGTTGTATTTATTCTTTTAAGTTTTGTAGATCTTTTTTATAAGCAAATAAATCGATGAAAGATTTTCGATTGTTGTAGGAATAAAATTCGTAGGAAACTCGGGTTTAAGCACTCCACCCATTTCGACATTAGGATTAGCGTGTTGATTATAAGCTTCCAAGTCTATTGTATATTTATATTAATGTTTATAATCTTCTTTAAAAATTATATAATACATATTAGGAGTTTGAGGTGGTTCCATACTCAACTAATTACAAAATAAGAGATTAGGAAAATTAAGGGAATCTGGATTTATATTGTTTTAGATATATCTAAAACAATTAATGTTCTTAAATGATAAATACTAAAGGAACCAATTTATTTGATTGTTCAAAATGATTTTTGATATAATGAAGAGGATGATTAAGGATGATAGAAATGTAATAAAAAATGATTAAGGATTAAAAGGAAAAAAGAAGTTGTATAATATCGATATTCGAATTATAGTTGTTGTAGAGATTTCGAGCACAAATCGGGCTTATAATTATTACAAAGAATAGCTACAAATATATAATGAAATGATATCAAAAAAGAATAAAAGTATAAGTATAAAATAATGATTGTATTGTTGTTTATTTCTTATAATACAAAATCCATTCGTTTCTAATATACCTATATTTATGTGATTCTATGTAATCATTATCTAACTTTGAGATCTTAAGGATCTACAGTATAATGATTTATGATATTATAGATCTACAATATAATGATCTTTGATATCATAGTATATTAATAGTTATAGGTCTAGATAATTCTAAAAGAGATTAGTATATTAATTAAAAAGATCCAATACTACATTAGTATAATAACGTATAAAGCGTTTATATTAACCTTGGAAAATTTGCTTAATTAATAGTATGCCAAGCTTTTGGCGTTTCGGAGTTTTCTAGTTTTGGTTGATCGAAAAGTGGGTAGAATGCTTATGCGTTTATTCCCGGAAGATCCGAGGCCTATGTGGGATCACAGTGTTCTACAAACACGTGATTATCACGTGCCTCATGCTCTTAGCGTGACAAAGGAAAAGTTTAATTACAAAAACGAAACTATTCAGATCTTTTTTACAAAATTAAGATCATATCAATAAGTATTCGCTGACGCAAAAGCGCCAATAATAAATAAAATGATAACAAATACGTTTTTGGCATGCATACCAACGTATAATGCATAAGCAACGATTCTCATTTACGTTCATATACTTAAGAAAATATTGGAAAAGGCTATAGCGCTTTTTCAAATAATCGAAAGGTTAACTAAGGTTGTTACATTTGCTGTGGAATCCTTAAATAAAGGAAAACGGAACAATCGCGATGGAAAAGGTGGTTGTAAAAGTGATTGTAAAGGAAAATCAAAAGGATTATACAATCGAAATAAGTTATCTCGAGTTGAAAAGGTTCAATGCTATTATTGTAAAAAGTATGAACATTTCAAAAAGGAGTATTGTACATTTAAAAAGAATAAAAAACATGCTTATAAAGCTTTCGCAAATAGCGAAGATTCTAGTTTTGAAAAAGCAAGAGCAAATGTAGCATTAAATGGTAATTATACTTTTTCCCATTATCCTGGTGTTTCTTTTCAAGCAAATAGTAACGATTCAAAGTAAGTGTTTGTGTCACGCTAAGAGCATGAGGCACGTGATAATCACGTGTTTGTAGAACACTGTGATCCCATGTGGGCCTCGGATCTTCCGGGAGTAGGCGTATAGGCATCTTACCCACTTTTCGATCAACCGGAGCTAGGAAGCTCCGAAACGCCAAAAGTTTAGTATACTATTAATTGAGCAAGTTTTCCAAAGTTAATATAAACGCTTTATACGTTATTATACTAATATAATATTGAATCTTCTTAATTAATATACTAATCTCTTTTAGAATCATTTAAATCTATAACTACCAGTATACTATAATATCAGAGATCATTATATTGTAGATCTATAATATCATAGATCATTATATTGTAGATCTTTAAAATCTCAAAATCAAATAATAATTACATAAAATCATATGAATATAAATATATTAGAAACAAATAAATCTTATATTATAAAAAAAAAACAATAATATAATCATTGTTTTATACTTATATTTTTATCTCTTTCTAATATCATTTCATTATATATTCGTAGTTATTCTCTATAATAATTATAAGCCTAGTTTATACTCGAAATCTTTACAATAATTACAATTCGAATATCGATATTATATAATTTCTCTTTTCTTTTTAATCCTTAATCATTTTTTATTATATTTCTATTATCCTTAATCATTTTTTTTATTATATCAAAAATCACTTTAAACAATCGAACGAATTGATCCCTTTAGTATTTATCCTTTAAAAACATTAATTGTTTTAAGTACATTTGGAATAATATAAATCTAGATTTTCTTAATTCTTTTAATCCTTTATTTTGTAATTGGTTGAGTATAAAACTATTTTAAGCTTTTAATATACATTATATAATTTTTAAAAAAAATCGTAAACATTAATATAAATATGCAATGGATTTGAAGGCTTATAATCGATATGCTAATCTTAATGTCGAAATGGATGAAATGTTTAAGCCCGAGTTTTTTGTGGATTTTATCCCTACAATAATCGAAGATCTTTTATTGATTTATTTGTTTATAGAAAAAATCTATAAAATTTAAAAGAATAAATATAATCAAAATTATAGCAATTTCCGTTATATATTCAATTGGATCATATTAATCATCGATTTATTCTACATTTTGGAAATCTTTTAGAAGGCTATACAAAACTAAACTTTAAAACAAATCATTACTTAGTTACAAATAAAAATTGTTTTTATTAATTCAACAATCCTAAAGATCATTTAAACTAAATATATCGATCATTTAAATAATGCTTGTATTAATAAAATGAATCTGGTAAAATAGTATAAGGAGTAGGAATCTCTTTATACTCAAGTTTTAATTTATAATTTTCTAAAAATCCAAAAAATCCATAGATATAAATAGTTTTTGAAATTATTAAACAAATTTGCATTTAATTAATCGGAACAACAATTAATTATTTTAAACATTGAAAATAAAAAAGAATATTACATTATTATTTTAAAACAATATAGTAATCTTTTTGCTAATTATATAGATTGTATAGTTTGTAACTTTTTACCAAAAGAATTTTTCTTTACTTTTGGATTTGCATCCCAACAAGCTATTAGTTCTAAAAAAGCCAAAAACGTTATTCAACATTATTTTTGTAAAAATAATTAGTCAATTGGATATAGTCATTGTTTTAAACCAGAAAAGTATCGAACTGTTAAACTAGCTTTTACCAGTAAATGTATTAAACAATCCATTCGAATTATTAATAAAAAACAAATTAAAAAGATCAATAAACGTATTAAAAAAAAAAGATTTAATAATCTTCGAAATATTCTATCCAAAAAGGGTTAGATTATTAATACTTAGGCTAATCAATTTTATAAATCTTTATAAAAAAAGGATCTTTATAACATTACCTTTTACATTATCGACCTAAACAAATATATTAGCGCTTTTGCTACATCAATAATTATTTCCATATATATACTAATAAACTGCATCTTATTGAATAATTGTAATACTATACATATTATTAACGATATTAATCTTTTAATAAACAAAAAGTATATTCTTAACGATATTTTGGATTATATCGAAATAGAATTATTAAGTTTATTAATAATTAATTGTAACAAAAAAATAATCAAAGGAATTTTGTTAAATAATGTGGATTTTACATTGATTAATATTGCGTTTATTCTTGGTTTTTGTCACGCTTCCGCTGCCCGGTTGGCATGGCAGACGTTCCGGTGCACGTGTACGACGTCACGGTTCACATGCTCGATTAGCAAGCACATGCCGCGTATATATCCTATTTATACGGTTTATATATATATAATAATCTTTTCTTTGTAATATAGTTAGATAGTAGTAAATTCTAAGAACTCTATTAACTTTGTTTTAAACAGCTCTTTTATAGTATAAGCGTTACATTATTTACTATTCAAATATTAAATCGTTCTAGCTATTTAATGGTTGTTTAAAAAAATACTTTTTTCGATAATACTTTCTTAGAAACGCTTTTAAACAACGAAACCGTTTATTTATAGGAAGAAGATCAATACTAGACTTAGTTTAACGGCGATATACTCTTTATTACTTTCGGAAATCTTTTTGTTTTTTTTTTCTCTTTAATATACTTTGTTTTTTTTTCGGCAAATCCAATATTAATATCGCTACGTTTTTTGGCTAGGATATTGCATTAGCAAGCTTTATATCCGCATTATCAATTCTTTGTTTTATTTCTAGGCTTGCTATTAATGTAACTATTCGAAATCAAAATCGAGGAAAAGGTAAAGAGATGAAACAAGAAGCAATGCTTTTTTTACGATTTATTTTTAATCTAAAGAATACCTTTTGCGATTTTACTTTATATATTTTTGATTTTTAGAATTGCGAAAGCGAATATATTATATAAAAGGTTCTTTTAATTCAAGCTATAGAAATTAACCGGCTATATAATAAGATTGTATATAGTATTGCTTTTGTTATTCCTTTTTTCAACCCTTTCCTTTTTGAAACAATTCTTTCTTTTATTGAAATTGATTAATATTCCATTACAAGAGAACGATATTAGTCTTGCAAAAATTGTAAAAAAACTTCGAAAAGATTACAAATCGATAACCCCGATAACCTTGCTTTTAACTCTTCGCCTTCCGAATTTAGTAATAATTGTTACGCTAAAGGTAATCGATCCCTCAATTATAAATACAACTTTTCAAACTTTTTATATTCTTTTTACTCTATTTGTTTGTATCATCCCAAGGTAACTAATTTTATTAAAAAGCTAAGCGATGATATAGAACCTCAAACAAGTTTGTAAAACATGTTTGTTTTTAAACGCTTCGATTTATATGCTAATACTTTCGATTCAAAAATGGCCCGACATGTTTACATTATGGATCAAATAAAGTTGAAAGTCTAAAAGCACTTCTATATGTTGTATACACAAATTCTTCGTTTTATTAGTACAGAATTAATACATTAGTTAATCGCAATTTATAGCAATTCTGCAAAGGTTAAGCATATCTATACCCAATACAATTATTGGAAAATGCCCAACGGTTCTTTCACTCGACATAGCCATTTTTTGGAATGGTATAGAACCTTCAGACTTTTGGCAATTTAAGCCAAGATTACCAACAATATTTAGTTGTTCAAAGATCTCGAAAACAAGATTTCCGACCATTTAGTTCAAACTATAATTCTCTACAAAAACAATTGTTTTATTACAAAAAAGCTAGCCGACAAACTGATTAAAGTTAATAAGAACAAAGTCTTTATACAAAAAAGAAACAAGTATTATGCTTTTTGAAAGCTTGCTTTTATCAAAAGGCTATTCACTACAATGTTGGCCTATTCTCTCCAAACAAGTTGAAACGCTAACTATCTTGGTACTGGTATAGTTCAATATGCCCAATCCAAACCGTTCTACCCGCTATGTAACACTTTAGCGAGATATACTGGAACTTTCAAAAGTTCAACCCTTGGAATCTTTATTTGGAACACCGCTTTTTTTTTTGCTTTTAAAGCTTGCTTTCAAATATTGCAAACAAACTTTTACAAGATGAAAGCAAACGTTTCTATTAATTTTATTATCGTTATCAACGATAAGTTCTTTAAAGATTTCTACGATGTTGAGGATTACTTTGATTCTTAGATATATGTTGAAGACGTTGAATTAACGTGTTAAGCGGAAGATATTCGTTTAAAAGCAAGTGTTTAAACAAAAACTTTTTTTTGAGTGTTATTAGAGATATGCGATTCCTTGATTTAATTAAACTAATGGGAGATTAGACTATAACCCTACTTTGTATTCTTTCCAAAAACGGATATTCTTTTAGATCAAATGCTTTTTTTAATTTTAAAACAAACGGATATATTTTTGTTAATATTATACTTTTTACTTTTTTATTTTCATTGTTTAAACTATGTTATTACTTATTTGAAACTTTTATTAATATTAAAGATTACAATGGTATATAGGGTTACGTTATTACTTATTATACTTTTCTCAATCTTTTGATTAATAATCGAAAGTAATCATTTGTTCCATTTTTTATTATAGACCTAGGTTTTTACAATATTATACTGAGTAAATTGTGGTTTTCAAAATTGTAAGCAAAGCTTGATTGCTTTAATCAATGTTTCGAATAGCCTTTAGAACAACCATTTATATATTTGTTGAATTAGAACTTATTGTTTTCGAAAAATGATTTGAAGCAAAAGAAGATTGATCGATTTGTATAATAAGATATTAATCAAAGAAACGATAAGTTTAACGTTTATTAACAATAACGAGACGCTTAGTTTAAGTCTATCACTATATCCACAGTACAACCCTCCAACCCTATATCTACGAAGAAACTTAACCCTTCTTTTCCTCCTTCTTTTCAACAAACACTCAAAAAAGCTCCTTAACAATTGCTTAAAAAAGCTTGCATTACAAAACTACAAAAACTTTACAAATCGCTACTTCATTTTCTATCCAATATTATCGATATCTACGCTTTTATGCCTGCACAATTCGAATTTTTGTGCAAAAGATATAAATACAATAAATTTTTCGTTATTACTCTCAACAATATCAAAGTTGTTATGTAAGAACGTTAACAAGAATAAAACCAGAAAAACCAGCTCTTAATCGTTATAAACGCTTACTAGTATATTGGATCTTAATTACGTTTAAATAACGCTTTTGTTGCCGTTAACGAAAAACCTTCAATTCCTTTAGTATATAAAGCTTTTCAAAAAGCTTTTTCCAAAATCGATTCGAATATATTACTACTTTATTGTTTATACAATCACAAAATTATATTGGAAGGTAAAAAAGAAAAAGTTTTGAGATATAGTCCACTTTACAAAATATCGTTGGAATAACTAGAAATTGTTAAAGAATATTTAATTGATAATCTGGCTAAAGGATTTATAAAGTCTAGTTAAACTTTTTACACAATATCCGTTTTGTTCGTTTAAAAAGCTAATGGTACACTTCGATTTTGTATCGATTTTCGTTTACTAAACTTTTTTACTCGTAAGGATTAATATTTTTTTTTTTTGATCAACGAGATGCTTGTATATTTCGTTGATACGAAGATTTATACAAAGTTTGATATCCGTTAAGCTTTTTATTGGATTAAAATGGATCCTGCTTTTGAGGAATATATTACGTTCCGTACACGTTACGGTTTTTACAAATGCAAAGTTGTATCATTTGACTTTACAAACGGCTTAGCAATCTATTAAAAGTATATAAACGATATACTCTTCGATTATTTAGATATGTTTTGTATTGTCTACCTTGACGATATTCTGATCTACTTTAAAAACAAGAAGAATTACCAAGCTTAAATCAAGTTAGTTCTGGCTCGATTCGAGATCGTTGGTTTTTAGGCTAACTTCAAGAAGTATAAATTCAACATCAAATGTACTAAGTATCTCGGATTTATTATCTCCATCGAAAATATTGAAGTTGATTCAAAGAAAGTAAAAGTAGTTGAAAGTTGAATATACTTTACGATTGTTAAAGAAATTCAATTATTCCTTGGTTTTTGCAATTTCTATCGTTATTTTATTAAAGACTACAATATTATAACCAAACTTTTGATAAAGCTTACCAAAACCAATACTCCGTTTTATTTCAACAATTTGTACCGCAATACATTCAACATTTTGAAACAAAAGCTCACTTTCGCTTTTTTGTTTCGGCATTATAATTATAATCTTCCTTATATACTTGAAACCGATGCTTCGGATGGAATAGTTGCCAATATGCTTTCTCAAAAGCATAATAACGATTGGCTATTTGTAATATACTTCTTTAAGACTATGGTTTTTGTTGAATTGAACTACAAGGTTTACAACAAAAAGATATTATCGATAATATACTCCTTTAGCCATTGGAAATCAAAATTAATTGGTTTTCCTCATCAAATTCGAGTTTATATAAATCACAAAGCTTTGAAATACTTTATAATTATTAAAGCTTTAAATGTTCAATAGATTCGATAAACCAAATTGCTAATTGACTACAACTTTATTATTATATACCATTCCAACAAAGATAATTTCTTCGCCGATGTTTTTATATATTGCATTGATAAGCTCAATATACAGAATTAAACGAAGAAGAAGAATCATCTTTAATAGCTTATAAAGAACAACCAAATCGATACAAGGATTATATAGAACGATTTAAGGAAAAAAACCAACAACAATATATTGTTTATTATAAACTTGGCTTTTATCGCTTTTTACTTCAATATCGTTAACCATATCCTTAACGCTAATCGCTTTTTTGATAATTTATAAGCTTTACAAATCAAAGCATTTAAAAGTTATAAATATTTCGCCTTCCAGGACAATTTATTATTGTTCAACAATCGCTTGGTAATACCCGATTTGGAGAACCTCTATATATTCCTTATTCGAAAGGCTTATAATTTAGTTTCTATAGTATATCCTGGAATCAAAAAAACCTACCTTTTACTATCAAAACAATACTACTAGCCTAGTATATTTACAACAATTGCTTAATATATATACAATTGCTACATTTGCAAACGCAATTC
This sequence comes from Monilinia aucupariae, assembly GCA_002162555.1. Taxonomy (NCBI): domain Eukaryota; kingdom Fungi; phylum Ascomycota; class Leotiomycetes; order Helotiales; family Sclerotiniaceae; genus Monilinia; species Monilinia aucupariae. The sequence goes on from NGKF01000007.1 coordinate 170,112, forward strand.
TATACCGCGAAATTATACTCCCGGTTTGCTATATTTGTTCCCTGTTCCTGAACAAGTATGGCAAAACGTTACTATAGACTATTGCAATTTTAATAAGGATAAGTACGGTTACAATAACGTTTTTGTAATTATCAATCGATTGATAAAACAGATTATCTTTATTCTCTGTTATAAAGAAGTTGATTTACGCGAGTAAACTAAGTTTTATTTGTATCACGTTTATTGATATTACAAAGCCCCTAGATTAATTGTATTGGATAAAGATCCTTAGTTTATTTTAAAATTCTAATAAAAATTCAATTGATTGCTAGGCATTGATATCAAGCTTTTTATTGTTTACCATTTTTAAACAAATAGTTAAACGGAGATTTACAATCAATATTTGCAATAACGCTTACGCTTATTCGTTAGTTATTATTAAGATAATTAATCGGAATTCCTGCTTATAATGGATTATGCTTAACTTACCCTTCTATACAAATCTTTCGAAAGTTTATTGCTTTTCGAAGCTTTTTACGATTACCCCCTATATAATAGTTGGGATTGAGATATCAAGGACAGCCTTTCAACAAAAAACGTGAACATCCAGAATGCCTACAAATTCGCTAAACACAATCAAACAATTATTATCTACGCTAAAGAAAATATCCTTCGAATTTAAAAAAAAATAACCTGGTCTACTAACTCGCATTATCGTACTATAAACTTCGATATCGAAGATTATATATAGTTGAACATAAAGAACTACTCTACCCAGTAACCCTCCAAGAAGCTTAACTACCCTACTCAAAATCGATTCAAGATTATAAATCGAATAGATAGCTCTTTCCGCCTCGAACTTTCCGTTATTATAAAGATATACCCAATATTTCCGTTTGATAAATTCTGGAAGATTTACAACAACTTTTTCCTTGATTAAATTCAAAAGCCTTCGCCGCTTATCAATATCATTAATGATTCTGAATGGGAAATAGAAAAAGTTTTCGTTATTAAAAAGACCTGCAACTCTCTACAATACCGCGTTTTTTGGTTTAACGCTAACATCGATTTTATTTAATACCCCGTTTTTGATTTGAAAACTGCTTTTTATAAGTTATATAACTTTTACTAAGCAAACTTTATGCTACTTAGTCCTTTTGCTTTATTGCTTGAATAAATCAAGCTTTACAAAAATGAAGAAAACAATTACAATTATATTAACAATAACAAACCTATATCCGCTGTCGATTGAATATATTTCTTCCAAATCACTTCATAGTCACGGTCATTCGAAAAAGCCTTTATATTATATCAAATTATTGTTGTTATTATTAATATCAATTAAAGTAATGCAATCTCCAATATAGCACAAAAAAAGAAGGAATTTTTGAAGTAAATACAAAATGGTTAACCCTTACTACTCTATTTAACCAAAGAACAAATAAAGTTATTAAAAGAGAAGAAAGAAATATCATCTATTTAAAACGAAATATCGCTTAAAATGCTTCGGTTTTTAGTTGTAGTTTTAAAGCAACCTTTTTCAACGCTTACCCGCGCTCTTCTTTCTATCCAAGTTTTTTGCATATTTAATATCTCTTCAACTCTTTTTCGTAGATTCTTTCTATACATTCCCTTTCCTTTTTCGCTAGAATTCCTTTTAACATTTCTTTCAAAAACTTATACTTAAACTCCGCCTGCAAAACCATTTACTCTTTTATTAACAACATTATAAAGAATAATCAAAGAAAAAGATAACTTGCTTTCGTCTTTTATTCGTAAATCAACAACGTTTTGCGATATTTTAGAAAATTGTTCAATAATTAACCCTTCGGAACCTTTTTACATTTTTGCTTTTGATTATAACAAAAAAAGCAAAACTTTTTTTTCTGCTTTAATATAATATAACACCTCTCTTTTAAATTCCCTGTAAAGCAACTCTGCATATATAGCATATATACATCTTCAAAGTTCTCAAAACAATCGTTAATAACAAATAATAGCTTTATCAACAACTTCAATAACGATTTGATAAACCTTTTGTACAATTTACAATGTATTATTTCAAATACATTATTGTTATCGTTTTTCGATTGATTTGAAGTTTTTGCAATAAGCTTTTTGCCGTTATTATTAATTCAGACCGGTATTGCAAACGTTTAATTCTATTATTATTGTTATTGTTGTTTTGCCGCCGATACCCGGTTCTGTTGTTATTGTTGTTATTGTTTTAATGCAGTTTTTTGTTGTGGAGAACCTTTATTGATAAAATCTTATATTAGCGATTCAAATGTTTGAATATATATTGTTATTATGCTAAATTAATATTATTGTTTGTTGCTTAAAAAGAAAAAAAAACTAACCCGCAAGATCAATTGGAAAGCTTTACTTGTTGAGATTATTATTACTCTTCACTTAACCTTCTTCATTACTTTTGTAATTTTGTTTTAAAGAAAAGGAAAAAGAAAAAGAAACTTTAACCACAATAAGCATTTTTAACTTCGATTGTTTCGCCGTTAACGCCGCCCATACGTTTACTGCACTTTTACATTGCTTCTGCTTTTTAGTAAAGCTTTCACTTAACAACTTTTTCGCTATACTTAGCGTAAAATTATTCGATTTACTGGTATAGAAAGATATATTCAAAGAAGCAATGAATTTGATAAGGAAATTGAAATGATTTGGATATGGATTTAGATTTACAATGAAAAAAAGCTTTTGTTATATGCCTTTTTTCAATACAAACATCATTTTGCCGTTTTGAAGTGCTGAATAGGCACTCATCTTGTTACGAAATGCCTATATATACGTTATCGCTTAAGAATAAGCAAATACAATTATATACTTCGCAATAATAAACGCAAAGTTTACGACAAACGCTTTTTGCTTGATTTAACTGGTTGGTAGATGCTACACAGAGTATAATATAGGATTATTAACGGATAGTTGCTTGAGGATAAGCTTTATTAAAGGGGGGGGTAATGTTATACTTTCGTTGCTTAGTTGGTATAGCAAATGTTCCGGTGCACGTATACAATGTCACGGTTCATATGCTCGATTAACGAGCATATACCGCGTATATGTCCTGTTTATGCAGTTCATATATATATAACAATCTTTTCTTTGTAGCATAATCAAGTAGTAATAAATTCTAAGAACTCTATTGACCCTGTTCTAAACAGCTCTTTTACGGCATAAGCGTCATAGTTTTCATATTAATTTTGTATCCGAAATCCTATTTTATAACAAAAATGTTTGGTTTAATGGATTTGATACTATTATTAAGATCAGTGATCAAATTAATAATATTATTATTGCTTAATATATTAGAAAATACAATTTTATCTTTTTAAAATATAATATTCGTTTCAATTACTTTGATAAGTTTAATTTTCCTATAAGCATAAATATTATAATGCTTATCGAAAACCAAAAGATTAATAAATATTTTCTTTGAATATACGAAACAGTAAAACCTCGACTGGAATTAAACGATTTGTAATATAAAAGATTAAAGCATTTTGGCAAAAAAGCATTAAAATATTTAATTAAAATAGTTAAAAAAGTATAGATTAAAAAAATCATTCAAATGGAATATATTGATTGTTTATACATATATACTAAACAAATTGTTTTATATTCATTTAATGATTATTAATCATTTAAACCTTTTTATAAGGTTCAATAGGATTTGTTCGATTTTTTTTATGTTTATAACAAAGTATTATAATTGTTAGTAATTAAGAATATGTATAATGGAAAGATCTTTACTTTTATATTGATTCAAAAAATATATAATAAAGTTTTTGAAATTTTAAAAAACTTTGTTGCATGGGTTTATCGCAAATATAATCTTCACATTGTAATGATTAAACAAAACAATGATACATTTGTAATAAGGATTAAAGGTAATATTATATTCGAAAGATAAATTTTCGAAAAAAATATAGAACTTAAACTTTTTTTTTCCTTTACACATGAATCTAACAAAAGAATAAAACGCGCAGAATAAGAAATTATTATTAAATAGATTAAAATGCGTATTTCAATTGGATTGCCGGATAAAATATAGGTAAAAACTGTTTTTGTTATTATATACTTTTATAATATTAGTTTATTGAAAACAAAGGGTTGGAAATGCTTTAATAAAATAATTGATTTTTGGTTTAAATAATACTATAAATAATACTTATTGTTATTATTACAAAAAATCATTAACGATTTTTGTTTCGATTAAAATGCAATATATAGGTATAATTGTTACACGTACCTTTTAAATAAAAAAAAAGAAGCTGAGATTAAAATAAAATGGTATAAAATTAATTTATAAGTATATATTAAATATTTGATCGAATATATTCTTATTATAACAATCTTCTGTATCTGGATCCCTATACTCAATAAAGTTATTATTACACAAAATATTAAATTCGATAAAAGATTTATTTATAGAAACGATTTTTGTAACAAAACTATTAATATTATATCAATCCAAATAATTAAGGATTTGATTGTTAAACTGAATATTCAACAAATAAAATCGTTGGATGGTATTATTTTAAAGAATATAGATAATAAACTTATCGAAGAACTTATACAAAAAAAGCTTGAGATCACATGTACTCTTGATTTTAATTATAAATATTTTAGATTTTCGATTTCGAAGATAATTAAAGATCAAAAAGATTAAAAAAATCTAATAATAGAATCCTTGTTATTTACTTCAATTTATAATAATAAATATAATATTTTGTTAAATCTTAATATAGTTATAAAAGTTAACAAATCAACGCCGGTTTTTAATGAATCAAGATCCTTATTGGTTATACTTATAACGAAGGATAAAAGTTTGTTTGAAGTGATTAATTCATAGAAAGTTTGCATAGATTTTGGTTATAAAGAATTAACAATTTCACCAAAACCATTAATATTAGTGTTAAATAGTATTCTCGAGAATAATAAATCGAATAATTATTCGATTCTTAATAATAAAGAGGGAGATATAATGTTGTCTTTTATAAAAAAGAATATATTTAAAAAATCTTTTTTGTTATTTATATTTAACAAAGCTATTAAATGGTTATATACTTTATAAATAAAAATTTTTAAGTTTAATATCAATACTAAAGAATATATTAAATATAATACATTTAATAATATTAATATAATTTCTGATTATATAAAGTATCAAATAATAAACTATATTAAACATTTAAATCGTTTATATTAATAAGCAAATGGTTATTATAAAATTAATATTTTTATTAATATTATAATTATTTAATTATATAGATTCAAAAATGGATTTTAACAATTAAATGATTTTTATAACATTTTTTGGTTTAATAAGCAAAAGGATAAATTAAATAAATAAAATAGTAAGTTTATTACTATATATAATATAATAACTGCCGCAATAAAATATAAACCGATAATTACATTTTTGATTCAACCTAAAATTATAAATCTTTTATGAATGCTAAAATCAACAATACCATTACTATTGAAGTTCTTTCATAATCTTAAAACTTATATATTTGAACATTGGTTCAAAATGAATTGTAATCGCAAAATTAAAGCATTATAAAATCAAAGTATTTAACAAGAAATTGAAACAATATCAATTAAATTAAAGCTTATTCCATTTTAATGAGTATTTATTTATAAAAATAATTAAAGCGGTTATATCGATTATTGCAAATCACAATTAATAGTTAAAGAAGATCTTTAGAATATAACAACAATCGAATCGATTTACGCAATTATGCTTACTGTATGGTTTTTTTGCATAATAATGGCAACGATAATAAAGAATGATTTTGAAACGAAGTAATACAATATTGTAAATGCTTTCGTCAATACATCTCGAGATTTTATTGGGAATCCAATGATATGCTATATGCTAGATAAATATAAAGTACCTAATAAATCCATTATTTTTGATTGTACACTATATAGTTTAAAAGATTCCCTTACACTTTGATATAAAAAGTTCATAAGTATATTCACCAATTTGAAAATGGTAAAGTGCAAAGAAAAGTTTTATATTTTTATATCTCTTAATTTCCATATATTTATTTTGTTCTTTGTTGATAATATTCAAATAATTTATTACAAAAAATATAAATATTAAAAGGATTAAATAATGAATGGAATCAAGGCTAAATATGAGTTTAGAGATTTTAGCGATATTTAATAGTTTCTAAGGATTCGAATTATTAAAGATTAACAATTTAAGAAATTGTAGTTAATATACAACACTTATATCAATAAAATCGCTTGCAAATTTGGTTTTACAAAAAGAAAAGCAATTATACTATTTTCAATTATAGTATTTAAGAAAAATAAGAATATAACTCTTTTTTTTAAAGTAAAGAAATATCAAAAAAAAGTTGAATCAATCTTATATTCGACTATAACAATTAAAACCGATTCAATATTTTTTTTTTTCAAACTAAACGAATATAGTATTAACCCTTTAAAAGATCACTTTATAACAGCAAATCATTGTATTGTATATTTATACAAATTTCAGTATTTCTTTATTTGCTATGGAGATAATTATATACTTTAAATAATAACTTTTTCAAATATTTTTTTTGCAAATAATATAGTTACTCGAAAATCTTTTTAAGGTTATATAATTATATTGTATAATAATATTATTGTATAGAAAGTTATAAAACAAAATATAGTTATTATCTCGATTACAAAAACAAAACTTTTAAGTATAGAAAAATCAATTAAAAAAACAATAACAATATTGCGGTTTCTAAAGAAAATCAAAGTATTAATAAAAAAGCTTATTAATATTTTTTACAATAATACTTAAACGATTCGATTAATAGTTAAGGAGAATAAAAGAATTTTTATTAAATTTAAATATATGGATATTTAGAATATATAGTTTTGTTAAGAATACATTAATGGGCGATTCTTAATCATATATTTATTAACGGCTAATATACTAGTAAATAAGTTTATTAAGAATTTTACTAAACAAAAGTTTGAACATTTTGTTAAACTAATCAATATACAAAACGCTAAAAATCGAATCACAAAAGTTATCGAATAATTGGTAATTATATAGTATTCGAACAAAATTAATATTATTATAATATTCCCTTTATACTTTATTATTTCAATCCCTATTCTCTATCTTTATCTTAAAGAAAGCTTATTTCCAAACAACCTTTTTATTATTACTATTACCCATTTTCTTTTCTTTTCTTTTCCTTTTTATTTTTGCTATTGCAAAATAATTTTTCGAAATATACTCGCTTTTAAAGGAATCCGCTTTTAGTACAGATATACCTCATATCAACTCCAAAACTATCTAAAAATTGATGTACTTTAGAATACTTTGAAAAGCGGTTTGAAGATGCTTTATTTTTTATAATTATATAATTAGCGATTAAAATATAAAGCGAAAAAAAAGTATTATACCTTTTCGTCGTTATCGACTTTTACAGTCAAAAAATCATCTGTCATTGTATACAAATATGCCGGCAAAGGCCGATATATATATATAAAGCATTAATAATATCAAACTCTTTGAGAATCCGCATTTTTATAACAAATCTCATCTTTTTGCTTAATAATCAATAATTTTATACATTGTATATACAAATGAGGATTCTTTAACCTTTTAGACCGAATCTTTTTAGCGAAAGTATAGAGAGTTGTTATAAAAAAAATAATAGAAATGGAAGATATTATTTTAAACCTTTTATTGCCCGATTTACTATCCTATTCAACTTTTATAAAATCAAAACCAAAATCCCCATTAGAATTTTGTGAAATGTAAATAATATATTGTTAAAATGATTATAATATTTATTTCCCGATAAAGCAAAGAATCTTTATTTTTATTTTTATTTTGATTCTCATTTTTATTCTTGTTGTTACCTTCGCTAAAACCGGCTTAAAAGAAACAAAAGGGGAGGGAATTGGAGGAGTGGGGAGAAAGAGAATGGAAAAGCGAAAAGCGGCGGTAGGGGCGGTGGGGAGAGGGAATAGGGGTACAACGAAAATATCCAGAAAACGATTCAAAAGGATTAAAAAAAAAAGAAAAAGCAAAAAGAGAAAAAGAAACAAAAGGAGTAGTAGGAGCAGGAGCAGAAGGAGAAGAAGGAGGGGGAGAAGAGATGCAGCGATAAAAGGCAGTTAAGGCTTTCCAAATACAAGAAAAGTTTCTAGCTTGGGAGTTGCGATTACAACGGAGCATATTGATAATAGTGTTATTAATAGTATTGTTATTGATGTAGTTGTTATTATTATTGTTGTTGTTAATACTTATCCTTAAAGAATCGAAGGATTAAAGGATTAAAGCTATAATTAAATACCTATACGATAGAAATTACAACAAAACAACAATACACTACAAAACGATTAAATATAACAAATATATAATGAATACCCTTAACTATAATTGTTATTATTTATAAAATCAATAATTCAAGCATTTATAGAATCATATGGAATTACTCATTTATATAACTATTTATAGGGAAATTGTATATATATCATTAGATTAGTTTTTGTTTGTTTGTTTATATTAACAAAGAATTATACGAATAATGTGAAATTGTAGATTCACTTATTTTGTTTATTTTGTAAACAAATCATATATTGCACATATAATCTGGAGAGTATATTATACTAAGAGTATAAAGCATATAATAATCACATGTTTGTAGAATATTATAATTCTATATAAACCTCGGATTTTCTAGAAGTAAATGTATAAATACTTTACTTACTTTTCGATTAATCAAAACTAAAAAGCTTCAAAGCGTTAAAAGCTTAGCATATTATTAATTAAACAAGTTTTCCAAGGTTAATATAAACGTTTTATATATTATCATATTAATATAGTATTAAATCTTCTCAATTAGTATATTAGTTTTTTTTAGGATTATCTAAACTTATAATTATTAGTATACTATAATATCAAAGATTATTATATTATAGATCTATAATATCATAGATCATTATACTATAGATTCTTAAGATCTCAAAGTCAAATAATGATCATATGGAATCATATGAATATAAGTATATTAGAAACGAATGGATCTTGTATTATAAGAGGAAAACAACAATATAATCATTGTTTTATATCTATACCTTTATCCCTTTCTAATATCATTTCATTATATATTCGTAGCTATCCTCCGTAATAGTTTGATTTAGAAGTTTCCCATCATTTTATTAACCAGTTTAAAGCTTTAAATAATATTACAAAATGGTTTATACTACAAAAAATTTGAGTTGCGAATGGATCATTTGCTTTAAGTGTAGTATGCGGAAATATATAAATTGACAGATTTACGTTTTTCGACGTATAGTATATAAAGAAATTTGGGACAATATAATTGATTTCTATTAATCTTCTTATCAAAAATGAATGCAAAATAATTTTCGAAAAAGAATTAACGTTTTATTGGAAATTCGATCAATTGAAATTTGCAACAAAGAAAATATTTAGTTGCTATATTATGCAAGATTTTATATTACAATTTGTTAACCTTATATTTAAAAAGCTTATTACTATAGATGATATTGATTTTTATAAGTTTATATTCGATCTAATATATTATCGATTTAATTATTTTAATCACGATCAATTTTGAAAGCTTTCAAAAGCATGTATAAGCTTAAAATTATCAAGAAAACGAAAATCGATAGAAAGATCAATATATTTACTTTACCTAATAGAAAGAATAAAAGAGCATTTCAATAAACATACAATTATTAAAACGCTTATAATTTTATGTTGTTTTTATTATAATCTTTCTGGAATTCAAAAGATATTCTTTTTAAGCAACAAATACTTTATAATAATTATGGATAACGTTACGAGATTTATATGGATTAGATATACTCCTAATAAATCCGTGGCTACAATTGTACTAATACTTTTGGATTTGTTCAAATTGATCGAAACAGAGTTTAATAACAAAATCGTTATAATACATACCGACAACGGTAAAGGCAAGTTTGGAATCGCTTTTCAAATAGAGATTTCGAAAAGAGGCATATAATTTAAACCTTTTCTTTTAGGAAAGTATACTATGAATAGTATCGTTAAAAAAAAAATACAAAATATAAATGTTATATTAAAAAGTTTTTTGGCAAAATTAAGAATACTTCCGATTCAATAGAAAATTACAACATTGTACATTGTTTATTTGAAAAATTGGTTTTTTATGAAAGTACTACCTTTTAGAGAAGCTAAAACGTTTTCAAAAGTTATAATGCTTTTTGAAGCTTATAACAATTGTTAATCAAATTTATAAAAGCTAAGAGTATTCGGATATGCGATATTTGTTTGTAATCTTTAACAATTAAAGCAAACTACGAAAAAGTTTAAATCAAAAGTGTTAAAAGAAGAACATTTTTTCATTAATATAAAAAAAAGCTAAATTTATAAATTCTTTAATCTTTTTATCTTGAAAACAATAAAAACGGCAAATATTGATTTTGATGAATACAGATTCTTATTAAAAAACGATTCAAATATGTTAAATTATAAAGAAATTTCAACAAAATCAAAAGGGAAAGCGAATCAAATAGGAAATCATTTTACAAAAGATCAACGAAATCAAAAAAGGATTTGCGTTAATACGAAATGGGCAAGAGTTCTTATGAATTTAAATATTGATACAGAACAATTAAAAGCTTTTATAAGTTTAAACGTTAAATCAAGATAATCAAAAGTCCTTATGAGTTTAAACTATAAAGATAAAAAGTCAGATCTTTTTATAGATTCAGATAAAAATAATTCTATATAAAATCCTCGCCTAGAAAAGGCTTCTTTTACAATAGCTATAGCTTGCGGCTTACAAACTCGAACTGGAACTAGAAAAGTTGTGAAGAAAAAAGCATAATACTTTACAAAAGACTTTAACGTAGCATATTTGTATACAAATGCTAATATTGAAACTATCGATCTAAAGGACGCTTTAAATTCGAACTTTGAAGTATAAATGAAAACAATCAAAACAGAATTAATTAGTTTGAAAAACAACAACATTTTTAAAATAATTGATAGATCCTTTTTGAAAAGGAAAAAACTTTTAAAGTTTAAATAGGTTTTATAGAACAAACTTAATCAAAATGGCAAGCTAGAAAAAAGAAAAGCCAAATTAATAATTAAAGAATTCCTACAAAAGTATAAAATCAACTTTACAAAAACATTTGCAAAAGTTGCAAAATATTCTACATTACAAACCCTTTTTGTTAAAACAACGGAAAAGGATCTAGAAATCGATAATATAAACATCGATACAATATTCCTGAATAAGGAATTGATCGATATTAAGATTTTGATAAAAATCCTATAATTTTTTAAAAAAGTATTTGCTTTGAATTTTATTAATAGTTACTTTAAACTTAAAAAATCATTTTACAGATTGAAACAAGTTTTGAAAATATGATAACAAATAGTTAAATTGTTCTTTAAAAGTATAGATTTATAAGCTTTATTAATAAATCCCAATTTGTTTATTAAAAGAGAAATATATATCCTACTTTATATAAACGATTTGTTAATATTGAGATTACAATCTACAATCAATAAGATCAAGAAGATTATAAATCGAAAATGAAAATGTAAAAATCTTGAATCGATACAAATCTTTTTAGAAATCCAAATCGAGCGGAATAAAGCTTAAAGATTTTTCAAAATATATTAAAAAGTATACATCAAAAAGCTTTTGGAACAATTCAAAATCTACAATCCAACGTTTCGGAATCTTTTTCTTTTTGTTGGTACTATATTAAAACCAACTATAATAACAAAACTATTTAACGAAAACGATAAAGCTTTATATTTACAAATTGTTGAATTAGGGATTTATTTGATAAACAAAACAAAAAGCGATCTTGCGTTTTCAATTGATTAGTTTACAAAAATAATATATACTTTTGAAAAAGAGCATTTAATCCTTACAAATCATTTCCTGGAATTTCTTAATAGTACGATCAACATTGATACAACTTATTCGAATCGATTACGATATCTACTACGTTTTTACGATATTTTTATAGATGTTATATAAAGCTTAAAAGCGAATCGAAAATCAATATAAAGAATGATTATTATTCGATACAAAAGCGTAATAATATAGTTTTTAAACAAGCAAAAATCTACGGCACTCTGTATAATGAAAATTGAGATTATAACCGCAAATAAAGATGCAAAAGAGATTGTGTAGTTTGAAAAGCTAATTGTCGATCTAAAAGAACAAATCTTTTCAAAGCTATTTATTTCTACGTTGTATTGCGATAACAAAAGCGATATTGATTAAATGCAAAAAAACAAGTTTTATAGCAAAACCAAGCATATTAGCATACAATAGCATTTTATATAAAAGAACATAATCGAAAACAAGAGATTACAAATGATATGGATTTCTAGCTTTAAACAAAAAACTAATATTTTAACGAAATAATTGATTTACTTTAGATTTTTGATTCATGGTAAAAGATTTGATCTTGATTTCGAAAAACGTTAAAGGAACTTTTATATCGCGATACAATATAACCATAAAATATTAAACTTCCAAAAGAAAACATAAGCATTACAATAACAATAAATCGTTATTACGAAAGTTAATAAAGCTTTAGGATATATATACAACATTAGGAAATCGAAAGTAATAAAAGAAATGGTTATTTCTATAAAATGTTTAATTATATAGATTTTTGGGTTTGGAATAAACCAATCAAAGTGCGTTTTGGATTTATATAAAAGTTTGGAAAATACAGAATCATTAACATTAAAAAGCATTTCAAAAAGTTTTCAAAAACATTTTTTAAAAAGCTTTTTCCTTTATATGATTCTGATGATCAAATTCGACCATAGGGGGGCTGTTGTAATCACGTGTAGCGCTATACCTAGTTAAGTGTCTCCACCTCATATACTCAGTAGAACACATATGCCATTTCTAGCATATTAGACAATATACACACTCTACCACTACAATAATATTATAGCCATATATCCGTCCTGGCTCACCATTATTTCATTCATACCCCTATACGTTGATGACGCCTAATATTCACACAAATCACATTCCGAATTTACCCAGTACATCAACCATTAAATGCTCCCAACTATATCGAATAACTCAGAGGTTACCCTTCACCCATATCGGTCCTCCAACATCTCCATCTCAGACTGCAGGGCGATCCTTTAAAATCTTCTGAAGATACTTCAGAGTCACTTGAGATTGTTCCCTGTAAGATCAACCATTAGCCACCAAGTTCACTTCTCCACACACACACACACAAACCCTCCTCCCAATCCAAACATACCTTCTTCCCAGCCCGCCCTCCGCAATTTTCCTCAGCCGATGCACCGACGTCGTTTTCGCCTCGGGAACCCTAAATCCCCACTTCCGAAAACAGTATTGCGGATCCTGCACACATTTCCGCGCTTCCGCCTCCATCCACGGACCCACCAGACTCTGCCTCATCGTCGCGTGTTGCGAGATCATCACGTTGGCCAGGATGTGCCGGATGGATTTCAAGATGCCGGGTCGCGTGCGCGCATGCCTCTGACACCTACACGGCTCCTCCTCCGCGATCCACAGCGTGTCGAGTTCGCGAAGCGAGGACGTGACCCAGCGGAGATTTCGCGGGTCTTGGTACGGGTGCTTGTCGATATTGGTGCAGACGATTGCGGACGTGATGAGATCCAGGTGATTGCTCACGAGGCGGAAATTTCGCGTGCGCGATCGTAGCATCTGGAGGGCGGTTAGGTTGCTGAAGAGGAAGGTGTCGGGGGTGCGTCGTGGGGTGATGGCCATGTAGATGGGTGTGCCGCCCAATTCGCGCGCGAAGACTGGTCGGTAGTACTTGAGGGCTGTGTCTCGAGCGTTTCCGCAGGCGTGGAGGATGTTGGGGATGGTGTATTGGGCGGTGAGGAAGATGGGTTCGCTGTGCATGTATGCGCGGCTTTGCCCATGGTATTGCGTGGTGTGTTGTGATGGTTTGGCACGCTTGGTTGCGCTGGATATCGTGATGATTTGTGCTTCGATTTCGGTAGCAGCTGTCTCCCATATGTGAAGTTGGAGCTCCTGGGGAAGCGAGCGAAATAAATAGAAGTAATTCAGTGGACCTTGGAATTTCTCATTGGCCTGCTCTTGGTCAGCGTCTTGCGTTGAGGTTATGAAGCATTTGAATTTGGAGAGAATAAATCATACAATGGAATGTGTTGGATTCTGTTGGGTGGTAAGATTTGGCAGTGATTCTCGAATCGTGGTCAATGATAGCGTACTATGTTCTATCATGTCCCCGGCCGTGCGAGGTATAGAATAGTGAGTTAGATCCAAGCATATACGCTTCTTTGGAGGGAGGGAAGAAGACATGATTCTTTCTCGATGTTGTTGCATTGTTACTTTTGGATGTTCTGTAGATGGGGGGAAAGCGACCGGAAGATATAAGGTCGTAAATTTGAATGAAAAAAAAGGTATTGAGATAATTAGGAAAAAGTGAAAGTGAATAATGGCACGGAGGGATATGTCATTTAATCTGTCACCCTTGGCTGCTTCTTCTTTGCTTACTATAGCCCAAAGCAGCGAAAGGAGAGAAGATTCACTGATTTTTATTGATTCTTTCCACCTTGCCGCCGCATGAACTAATCAATCCGAATTCTCTAAACCGTCCTGCGCTTATCCCTCCCAAGGTTACCGTACCAATTCACTTCCAATATATCGTGAGACCTAGGAAGGCAAATACAATCAGCAGCTCTCGTCCCGAAGTGCCCGTAAACCATCCAATTATTTCTGTGATCCCCTCCACTTGCCCCCTCGGTTCTTCTCTATCTTCCAATAACCAGACTGTGGATATAGAAGAATGACGGCACGGCCGAGTAGTAATATCATGCAGTTAAACGAGTAACGTTACAGAATTGGAGACGATAACAGACTCTTTGGGAAATGTCGATGTGTATGTAGGTAGGTGGTTCATTACTCGCGCTAATGACGTCTTGATATGTCTAAAGTAGTGAGTAGGTTCAAGTCTAAGCGCGACGTCAGGCGGTTTTGACGCGAGAGAGATGGACTTCGATGAGGAGAGTCTTGGAGAGGTATGTGCTGGGAGAGGGTAGATATTCTTGATATAGATAGGATGGTTGAATTCTGTATAAGAGCTGCGCATTCGAGTCTCTAAGCCCATTGATCGTACGTGCTATATTTAATTCCTAATTATTACGTTTTCACTTGTTGTGATTCACCGACATCATGGTAGAGGTGTAGGATTTGTATCTTAACCATAAGATCAACCTTATAAATAGAAGAATGAATCCCCAAGTAATGGCGATAGTGAAAGTGGTGACAATATTAAATCCGATAATATATCTCTGGTGATCCTACAGGTAAATCGTAAATAAATGTTAAAAATCTCTTTACAAAGTCTATCCCGGTACTGTATTATGACTATGAATATGAAGAGGGTAATCTCTTATTGAGATTATCGATCTAAGCCTATATAGACCTATCGATCGTATCTTTCATATTTAATCCCCAATAATTAGCGCATATGAAAGTTTGACTAATTTCTTGGGGGACCTTTCCACTTGGAAATTTCATGTAGAATAGTCTGGGTATCTGACAAGTAATTTCCAGTGGCCGCTCTACATACTTCGGCTGTTTGGTAGGACTCAAAGTTGAAGAAGCAGCAGTCCAGCGAGATAAATCCAAGTGGAAAGAACAGGAGGCGTTTATTTTCTAAACAAACAGAAAGAACCCTTCAGCAAAAAAGAATGCTCGCCCCGAGGCACTTGAGAGAGAAGGCTGATGAAAGGGGAAGCGAGATGGTAAATTCGAGAGGTCTGGTTGATGGGACGATGACCTACCTACCTCTATACTACCGGTCAAGAGGCTCTCTTCGAGTGAGGAATCCAATTGCGCGCCGTTGAGGTATTAAATGTCGTTGAATTTGAGTTTGATTTGTTCTCTTTTCAACGCCCAAATCCAAGACAAGCTTTCTTGGCGCCAATGGTTCTAGGCCAATAGGACAAGTCTGATTGTTTTATCTAAGCATAACCTATCAGATGAGGAGTGAGGTTCTATCGTTCGAGTTGCAGCAGAAGCAACTAGAAAGCGATCAAAGGAGACTGTGATGGGCCCTCATACGAGTATATATAGGCCGTCTTGATTAGAACCCCTTATCTAGATGTACCTTTTAACTAATAAGGTAATGAGACCCCCATTTAACCGGTAAAGGTGGACATTTAGCCACGGATCTATCTAATCATCACGATGTAGCAAAGATTCTCTAAATACTTCAGATCCTATTCGGTCGACAACCCTTACCAATTTATGATTTTCATAAAGGAGTTCAAATAATCCCACATGCAACATGTCCACAGATAACACCAAACCTAATTACCAATGTGATGGATACAGTGCACGTGATCACACCACACCAGTCTTATCCATTCGCACGGTTGTATTTTTCAGTCACTGCATTGACAAACAAGATCTCGTTAACCCTAATCTTATCAGGAGATTATCTCGACTCAAGTCTCAAGTCCCAAGTGTCAAGTGTCAAGTGTCAAGTGTCAAGCGATGTTTCTCGCGAGTCACCTCACGCGAGTCACACCTCTCTCAAGGAACGTTCCCTCGTTTTCTCCTTGCCAGTTACAACATGATTCATGCACCCCGGCCGTCCGCATGATGAAGCTAGCTGTTGGTGTGTTGGTGGCTCTTCTTCAATAGTCATACTCATACTCATACTTATATTCGTTCTTCCAATGCTACTCTACCCAACCGAGTATTCAACATGGATTTCTCTTTCAAGGTTCTCCCCGTTCTCATATCAAAGACTTGAATCTGGACCTGGATCTGGATCTGGATCTGGTGGCTGTGACCTAACTTTGTATCACCACTATCTCCTATCTATAGTCATCTCCGTCGCACCAAGATTGGATTCTATTGCATGCCATACCACCCACCAATGGGGTAAGATGCATCTTTCGAAACCTGGTGATCCGCGTGCGTCGATACAACCCACACATTGCAGATTGCAATGTGTATACGCTGTAAGTATCTATCCCGTCGATTCAAGTTGACCATATGACGAGCATAATATATAAAAGGTTCATTCTAGTCTGCTGCACTACCACTCTACCACTCTACCACTCTACCACTCTGCAACTCTGCAGCTCTGCAACTCTGCCATGAATCCATGATCCTTCCTTCTGTCCTGTCCCTCCTTTGGCCAATTGAATGAGATGTAAAAGCTCTCACGTCCAGCTTTGCTCCACTGATCTCAACCATACCTTCCTGATATAGAAATCGCCAAGAAGGAACCAACCAGGACACTTATCTCCACGAATTAGTGAAAGGCTATCAAAATGCTCGATAAAAATTTCCAACCTTTCATGAATTTGCTCTTATCTGGCTGGGTAGGGTTTGTACAGCTCACTCGTTCACTTATCATTCCTCTCTCGTGAGCCGTGAGGCACCGCTCCATGGATTAATTTAATTTCCTAGCATGTCAAGCCTTGAGTTTCCATTGCATGCAATACATATGTAACTTGGTCGTGTCCCCCCTCAATTGTCCCACCCCGTCCCAAAAAAAGTTTTCATCTTTTCCTCTTTCCTTTGGATCTCAACAGCATCGGAGCAATGGCAGACTTCGTTCATGGTGATCAGGCTGATCTAAAACATGCTCATGATCTGGAGAGTGGCCACCTCGGGAAGGACCTTGGTTCTACTGTAGTCACGGATGGCTCTCATTCATCCGAGAACGAGGGGGAGGGGGAGGTAGTTGTCGCCAGGCAGCTCCGAGAGCACAAAGGTTTCTTGCGCACACTGCGACGTGGTGAAGAATGGCTCGACGAGAAGATGGGAATCGAAACGCAAGGAATTGATAGGATCCGTGAAGAAGACAAGCAACCTCCCTCGATCCTCAACGCCTTCTTCCTTTGGTGGTCTCTCACATGTCATGTTGGTTCCTTACCAATTGGTCTTCTTGGTACGGATCCCGAGGTCTATGGCCTTTCTTTAAGTGCATCGGTGGGTGCCATTATTGTCGCGACTATTTTGGGAGCCGCTTGCACTGCGTATTGTAGCACTCTAGGTCCAAAGGTAAGTGATGTGGAAAGGTGTTAGGTGGAAAATGCTAATGAGGTTTAAGCTCGGTCTCCGCGCAATCGCATGTTCTCGATACTCTTTCGGTTTCTACGGCGCAA
Source organism: Monilinia aucupariae (assembly GCA_002162555.1). NCBI lineage: Eukaryota > Fungi > Ascomycota > Leotiomycetes > Helotiales > Sclerotiniaceae > Monilinia > Monilinia aucupariae. The sequence goes on from NGKF01000007.1 coordinate 188,296, forward strand.
AGTTCTGCTCGGTTCTCAACGTCGTTATTGGGGGAGGTTTTGCAGTGGTTAATGTTGTGGTTGTGGGTCAGATCTTGGCTGCCGTCTCTGATTATACCATGACAATTGCCGTTGGAATTGTCATTATCGCCGTCATCAGCTACGTCGTGTCAATCTTCGGTTTCAAGATCATTCATACATGGGAGAAATACTCGTGGATCATGACTTTCATCATCATGTGTGTCTTGATTGGTCAAATCGCTCCCAAAATGGAGCCAAGCCTCCCATCTACTGTTACTGGTCTGGCTTTCTCGGGTTCTTGGCTAAGCTTCTTCACTTTATGCTTTTCATCTGCCTCGGGATGGTGTTCAATTGCATCGGATTACTACTGCAACTACCCGGCGACGACCAAGGGCTGGAAGATATTTTTTCTCACCGTCCTGGGTATTTCCATCCCAACGATCTTTGTGACAGTTATAGGTGCATGCATTGGAAATGCCGCATTGGCTTCACACTCACATCTGAATCTCGCCACAGCATATGAGGATCATGGACTTGGTGGTCTTCTCCTGGAGTCTTTTCATCCTTTCCGTTTCGCCAAATTCTGCCTCGTCCTCTTGGTCTTCTCCGTTATTGGTAATAATGTCGCGGTGAACTACTCTGGTGGTCTATCCCTTCAACTACTTGGTCATTATTTCCATGCCATCCCAAGATTCGTCTGGTCATTCGCCAATGCTCTTGTCGTTGCCGTTCTCGCAATTGCCGGTAGAGCGCACTTATCCACCATCGTCAGTGATTTTGTATCCCTTCTTGGATACTGGACAGTTTCTTTCACATTTATCCTCCTCATAGAAGATAAATGGTTCCGTCGCACAGAAGGTTACGAATTGAACTTTTGGGATAGACCCAGTAAGTTGCCATGGGGTCTGGCTGCTGTCATGTCTCTTTTGATTAGTTATTTGGGTGGTGGTCTACCTGGCATGGCTCAGGTTTGGTATGTTGGTAAGTAAATTCTCTCATTCCCAAAACCTCTTCACCTATTAACACCACGCCCAGGCCCAATTGCAGCTAAGTTTGGACCTTACGGAGGTGATGTTGGAATCTTCCTAAGTGCCGTCTTGACTATCGTGACGTATATTCCAATGCGATGGTACGAGCGAAAGGTCACTGGCAGGTAAACCTAGACCTCACCACTTGTTACCTAGATACTTCTCTCCCCTAATTGGATAATTCATCTATAAATTCCCCGTATTAATTATTTGTGATTCGGAGTGATTAGCAACAGTCTACACGCACCAAACATACATACTCTGAGTCTTGGCTTGGCACCCCCTCATACACTCATACAACCTCACCTCATTACCTAATACCAAAGAACCCCTCTCCTCTTTCCCAGCTCAGAATTATCATAAAAGTAAACACACCCACACCGATAGATACTCGTGATATGTCATGTGCTCCAGGATCTGTCTCACCCTCCAACCCTCCAACCCTCCAACCATCCAAACCCTTCCATTCCACCAACCCCATCTCGTTTCCGTCGCACCAATTAAAATTCACGTACACACACGTACATACACACACACAAACCCCCTTTTCTGCATCATCATTCCCGTCATCACTTCCCCTCTTCCCCTCTTCCCCACCGCATCATCATCTCGTACGAGTCTCTCCTGAACTTGTGTTCCTCATGTTCTGTTCGTCGTACTCTGTTCGTCGCACCGAGCACATGGATTGATTGGTCGATGGGAAAATTAGGGGGTTCTTTTAGGGAAGGTCAATTTCATTGTCACTGTCACTGTCACTGTCACTGTCACATGGCGTGGTCTTCTCGTGTTGCGGCTTCGTGCATTTAGGTTTGAGGTTGGTTTCTTTTTATTTGTGTTTGTGTTTTTATTTTTAGTCCCTCTTTTTGGGGGGTCACGTTGTCGATTGGGGTTACGCAGGAACTTTTCTCTTTATTTTTCTGGTACTTCGTATTAATACCGCCGTAAGTGAAACAAAACTTCAAGAGAAGCAAGAGAATCTCATTAATTCATTGGCTAATCCTGTATGATGCACATTTACGATAGTACAAGGCTAGAGCGCAGATGTCCAGCCATGGGTATTTCCTTATTCAAACTCCTGACAAAAATCAAATATAATTTCGCCCGCTCAATACCGAGCATCGGTCTATCATTTTTCTATGCAGGAGTATTTCCTCCGCTACCATTCTCGGTTCGCCTCGTCAGGTTCGGGAACATATCGTCCATGTCCATATCAGGAACATCACTCAAGTCACTCTCATCATCTGCACTATCATGTACGCTGCCTGGTGCCGAACTATCCTCTCTTCTTGTATTTTGCAGAGGTGTTGCAGCTGGGATTTCAATCCTGGGGGCAGATGAAATAAGGGGTGACGCGTTCGAAGGTAAAATAGAAGATGGTAAGGAGTTTCTGGGACGCGGATTAACAGCCGGTCGAATCACTTCAGCAGCGCGGTTGATAGATTGTTCGGCCTTTAAGATAACTGCTTTGCGATTGATGCCAAGTTTGCGAGGTCGGGGGGGTTCAACACTGAGTGGAGCGGAGGCAGTGGAATCTATATTCATAAGAACATGATTTAGACTCATCGGACCTGAAGCTCTTGCCGCAGCTTCTCCATCTATCTGGGATTGTTGTAAGCTTGCTATGTCAATAGCAGGAGTGTCCCTCACGACTTGAATGTAAAGAACTGCCCAGATATCATTGATCATATCATCGATCGGGGTTGGTTTCGCAAGATTATTATTGAGTTTCTTCAACTCAATAGTTTCACGTAAAGCATCGAGAGCTGGATGCGAGAGACTGCCATCTTTGATAGACTCATTTAGGCGTTCTGAGTACGCATCAAACACTTCCTGGGAGATCCCTCTGAAGACTTCGTCGACATTAGCAGGTATAGAAGCTGCTTTACGGATAAGCTTGAGGTAGATTGTACAACATTCGTTCCAAACATCGTTAAATTTGAAGAAGTCGACCGCTCGCTTTCTCACCCGCTTAGCCAATAATTCCATATTTACTTTGTCATTGAGAACGAATAACAATCTGGCCATGAATACAGCATAACGCTGCATATAGACAAAATGCCTTCCTGGTCGTTCGACTTCCGGTTTCCAAACCTGCATAGACATGGCCTTGGTAAAGATAGACTCTCGAAATTCAATGCGAGCAGCAGAAGCTTGAACATAATCAGGCTTTGACTCATCATAAAGAATGTTAGCCACGCGAGCAATCATACGATGGTGCCAATGTGGTTTGTCTGCATTCCGTAATTGACGGAAGCACGCAAGAATAAAAATTTCCCAATCTTCATCGTTCTCAATGACAAAAGGATCCCCCTTTCGTGGGCCATAAGGTTGGTCCTGTAAGAGTTTGGCAGCATCCTTAAAGTCCATCTCTTCCCGCGCTACCAACTTGTGAACAAGAGAGACGAGCTTGTAATGAGGCTCCAAAATAGGCTCTTGGCTGCTTTTACTTGGTTTCGGGCATGCTTCTATGGCGCGGACAAAAGTATTAAGAACCATATTCATGGTAGGAACATTGGTTGGAGGCTCGGCATTGACATCTTCTCGAGCGCTCGCTATAATTTTCCACTGACATTTTCCTAACATAAAATGGTTCCTAGGTATATTAGCATCAGGTCTCGTTGGGGTCCAAATATAGACCTACATCCAGAAATCTGGTCGATCCACCAGAGAGCGCTTGAATAGTTCGGATGCAAACTTCCATAACTTGTATGTACTCATTTCCTCAAAAGGCATTCTCTTATACATCCCCTCTGACCCGCTCATGTGCTTTTCTTCGTCTATATGGAACACCTCCATGCTGAATGGCTCACGAGATGATGCATACAGACGCATTCCAAAGTCGTAATACATGTCGGAAAGCTTTTCGGCCGTTCCAAATGAACCATCGGCACAACGCATTGCTGTGGAGAGCGCCATAACATAACAATGAAGAGACCACTTCTGCAACCGAATCAACCCTGCCCGGTCATTATTCATTTTATCTGAGCTCCACAGAACCTCTTCCTCAAGCTCCAAATCATAAGATTGTGCCAGCCTATACCAGGCTTCCCAATGATCCACAGTGTATTGCAGCTGAAGCTTCATGAAATGCGCGGCGAATTTCAAATCGTCTGTCTGCGAACCAGCACTCACTCGCTTTGTTGAACGATATTTTGTCAGAGCAAGCATGCCCAACAGATAATACCAGCCCTTGTCAGCAAGAGGACTTTCTGGGGTACGTACGGAGACTGAGTCAATCTGCAACTCGCCTTTGAGGGCTAGATAGAAATCAAGAGGACGTAGAGGAGTCTTCAAATACTCTGTGATATTCCTTGAGTTATGTAGCATCGTAGGCGTCTCTTTTGGCTGACCGACAGCCGTTTGCATCTTCTCAATTGTGGGTTTGAGTTCGTGTTTCATGAGATCTTTCATCGGCATGTTGTTCGCAAGTGAGATAACTTGTTCTACAATATTCAACACGGTCCGTCGATCCAGGGTTTCTATAGGACAGCCGTGATCCTCAAGAAGGAAGGTTCCGACGCCCAATCTAATGCCATATAGATCAAACAATACCTGGCCCAGGTAGTCTTCCCATTTGTCAATGTGCTTAAGACGTGACATTTCTTGCTTCATCATCTTGAGAAATATTTTGTTTGAAGCCTTGCAGCACTTCCTCAAACCCAAGGAATAGTGCACTAGGGCAAGGAAATCTGCAAGATCATTATCCGGAGTTGGAAAGAGGTCGCGATTTTGAGCTGTAGCTTCTTTAAAGATAGCATATTGTAATGCCCATGTGCGGACCTGCATTTCCTTGAGCTTGTTGGCAAAGTTATTAAAAGATCCATGCACAGAGTAAGGCCCATTCTGTAGAAGTGAAATGCTTCCTACTCTGACTTCATCGTCAAACACTGCAGCAGCGTGAAGGATACGACTTAATTGTGCCAATGCAGCACTCGTTGATTTGATATGACGGTCATCGATGATTTCAAAACAGGTCGAAGCCTCATTGAGCGCAGTAGTTAATGCCGGAACCAATAGTTGATCAAGAGCCTTGAGTGATATCAGCATCTTCTGTCGACGTGTCTCTTCCTCACAATTTAAGTAATCTTCACTTCTAAATTCCGCCACTAGAATCTCTATGCATTTCAAACTACAAGAAAATACTTTGGTCTTGTAACCGATGCTGGCATATGCTTCGCTCAACCGTTGCCATAGAAAAAGGCGAAGCGATGTACTCCCACTGTCTAAGAACTTCCACATGTCACGCAATATCGCTGGAGTGGTATCCCCATTTTTAGATATTTCGCTATCTTGTGAATCTACGATCTCTATTTCTGCAGACTGAGATGTAGATTCCGGATCTAGGACTGGTTCAAGTGTTTCGATAATTGCTAATGGGTCGGATGTATCTGCTCGAAAGAGGTTTTGAAAGAATTCCATCGTTGTCAAACTTGAAACCTCTCGATCTGCTGCAGCAGAGGATATTTCGGATATGACAGCATTGTTCGTCAGTTGGATTGGTGGCTTTCCAGCTTTGTTGAGAATTTCTCTAAGATTGGTCCAGAGAAGAACCTTATGCTCGCGTGAGACATCTTCGGGAATTGTGGCATAAAAGACTGATGCCCATAAATACCTAAAAGACAATTCATCATCCTGCTCAGATTTTCGACTGCGCATTATAAAAGCCGCGAAATTTGCCCAACGATCAAGACGATCTTTTGTCATAATCCTGACATCCATCCCAACTCTACTTTCTGCATTAGTGATGCGTGTATAGACATCAAGGTGAAGTTCGAATATCGTTTCCACCATTTCCTCTAGCTGTGATAAATGGGCGAGACTTCCGCCAAATGAGCGATTTGATTCCCAGTCTGACTGAACTCGATCATAAATATCTGCATCGAGAAAACTGATCATTCGAACAGTGGCAACCTTCAATTCAGCACTCCACTGTCGTTGTAGATAGGTTGCTAGAACAATACGCAGCCACTCAAAAACAACATCCTGCAATGGCATCCAATTCTCTTCGACTTTTTGTGTAAACCATGATATCCCACCATATTCGGCGAACGGTGGTCTACTGACCAAGTTTTGCGATCCCGAGTTTGAATGCTCAAGGAAAGCAGACAGACCAGCATTCGCACTTCCTCCAGAAGTTCCCAGCACATCTGCGACATTGGTATTTTCGAATACAGTTGCCTTGATTTCATCCCAAGACTTCAGAATATCGCGAAGGTCTCTGACTGCTGTGTTGGTTCGAATCTCATCAAGCTCGGTAGCTCTATCAACCGCCAAAGCTACTTGAACATCCTCACGGGTCCCTAGATCTTCAACGCCTAACTTCCGAAGTACATTGCCGACAAAATTGAAAACATCATCGTCGGCACGAGAAAATACCTTCAGCTGTTCGGCATATTGAGTTGCTGGGTCAACGGGAGTTTCAGCAGTGCTTTCACGATTTCTAATGCGCCTACTGCGCTTGTGAGTGCTGGTATCTTCTTCCGGGGTATCGCGCAACCCAGCAGCAGATTGAGATCTCTTCCTTGTAGGCAAAGAGTCAGTGGTCATTGCAGAGGCCTCGCCCGTCCTCTCATCAGAATTATTGGTAGAGGGTGTACCATTTCCAAAACTTTCGGCTACAGGGGAAATAGTCATCGCAGTATCGTTTGTTGACTGATTTATAACTTGCTCGCCACTTAAGAGTGGTTCGGGTGAAAAGTTTTGATCTTCTCCTGGTGGTAAAGCAAGTATAACTCCAACGACAGGAAGGGATGGTGCAGCTCCACATAGCTCATGGCCAATCGAAGTCCATGACCTTTCTGGTATGTTGATTATTGCACGTCCCTGAAGATTTTGCAGGGGTTCATCATTATCCATGCTCCTGCTCAGGTCATTGGTAGGATCCGGGAGGAATGGATATGGATCAATATGCTTCTTCAAAAACTGGGGCATGGCCTTCTTTTTGAAAGGTCCCATTATTGGATGAGACAAAGATAATTCATCGGACAAGAATTCGAGCTCTCTCTTCAATTGTTCCCCTGCAAAGCCCTCTTCTAATGACTGCGGTTCAACTTCAGCAACTGTCGGGTCATCATCAACCTCGACAGCAGCCTCAAGACAATATCTCGAAATTCTCCGACTCCCAAGCATGGCCCCAATACGAGCTGCTCGTCTCCATAGCTCGGTATCTGATTCATCACTGGCGAGAGCACGTCCAAAGTCATCCATTGAAACTTTGGCTTGCAATTCGAGTGTTGCACGGTTTTCAGGATCATCCATCAAGCCATTCGAGTTCCGCAGGCGGGCTTTCACACAGTCCAAGATAAATTGACCATGATTCTTGTATGCGAGGTATAAGATTTGAGGCAATGTGCTGGGTGGGCCATCTACAGCAGCTGGACCAATATCAAGCTCGATAGGTATGGCAGAGTCGACATATTCCAGTTCGGGGTGTTCTTCAAGCCTCGTAAATTCGGTGACGGCCTCTGAGTAACTGAAAATCTCCGATTGAAATAAGTTCTTGTATGCCTCGGCAGCTTCTGGATAAGAAGGAAGACCTTGAGCATGTAGCTTAAGCGCAGCTGTATAGAGCTTGAGAGCATCTTCGATCTGAATCTCTCTTGTATTGTCGATCTCATCATAACTTTGATCATCAGGTTCGATGTTTAATGCAGTAAACGATGCCATTTTGACAAAAGAAGTGCGATGCTGCAATGCTTTGCACATATATGGACAATATAGCTTCGGTGTTTATTGTATGTGTGTCGCCATTTTCCCAAGATGCAGAAACCCACAAGCCTCCAATCTCTGCGACTGGAGTAGTGTCTGACTGACCAAAGAAATGAATAGAATTTCTTGTTTCTTGTTTCAAGCGCTCCTATGGCATAATGCGACCAAAGATGCGGATTTTTGTCTATTGAACTTTTGTTTGCGCGATGGGGAAGGGTTTCGAGGGAGAAGTCGCGTTTGTTCTCAGTATTATAAGTATTGAAGTCTATGATTAGGTACGGTATTAATGAATTGATGACGAAATCCCAATGAATCCCAATGAATCCCAAGTAAACGTGTTTGGCTGAGAGAAATAAAATAGCCCATAGCAACCATACAAATTCAGAAGCTCCAACGGGAACAGCTCCAACACATTCGTGATAACATCGGAGAAATCATTTTCCGAGAACACCGACCCCTAGTGGTTCAAAAGTCTGTGGCATTGTAGATAACTCTTCTCCATAACCACAAATCGGTACGGTGGAAAAGTGCCCATCATCATCGTCTCTCATTGGAGAGATGGAGACGACATGGACAACCAACCCACCCACTCCTCACGATCAATTGGAACTGAATTCCACTTTATTCCATTGTGTCAATTCGGATCAAAAAGACGCCATCCCGCAAGATTAACCTTAATCAACGATTATAACCATGGCTGACAATATGGTGTTTCTCTTCCTTCGGTGTCAATTGCATATTGCAGATTGGCCTTCATGATGTATAAATCTACAACGGGCAATACTGACCCAAATCCTAAGGTTCCTCATAGGATCACGAGAATTAGATTTCCATCATCACTTGTCCTCCTTATCACAGCCGTTCTGAGTTTGCAACTTATCATTCTTCCTCGATACGTATATCACGTATCTCCAGCAGCTGCAAAGCTTTCAGGTCACTATATTTCACAGTTTGATTTGGGACTCGAGAAATGTCTAGATCTGCACACGCTCCCCAGAGAATACTCTCTTTCGGAAATCAAGACACGTAAAAATCCTCGATGGAATTCAATTAGTGGTCAGAATAAGACTATAGTCTTGAAGAATGCGACTCTATTTGATGGCAAAGCCTTTCTTGCTGATTTTGTCGACATCACGTTGGAGGAAGGACTTATAAAGTCGGTATCAACAGCAACTAAACCTACCAACGATGATCCTTATGTTCAAACAATCGACCTCAGAGGTAAATACGTCACACCAGGTCTGGTCGATATGCATTCGCATCATCTTGTGCACCCTTGGCCACAACTTTCAATTACATCAGATGAGAATGAGTATCATCTGGGGCCTGTTACTCCTTTTGTTCGGGCACTTGACCAACTCAAAACGGATGACAAAGCAACTGCCATTATTGCTTCGGGAGGTGTGACAACTTCTCTCCTCTTACCTGGGTCGGGGAATATCATTGGTGGCGAGGGAATTCTTGTCAAAAACTTGGTGCTTGGAGGTGAAAATGGTGAGGATGTTGTTGAGGATGTCTTGCTTGAGTATGGTGTCCCTACCGAAGAGAGAAGGAGGTACATGAAGATGGCATGCGGAGAGAATCCTAAACATAAATATGAACACACTCGAGGGGGCAATGCGTGGTTGTTCCGAAAACAAATGGCTCGAGGGAAGGAGCTTCTCGAAAAACAAGATGCCTGGTGCTTATCGGCTGCTGTGGTGCGAGAAAGTAGAGATTCTGCGACTGTTTCAAGCTTTATGAAAGACGGCGGTTTACCGGAAGACCTGGAATTAGAATCCACGGTAGCACTGTTGCGAGGTAAAGTTGGAGTTAACGTTCATTGTTACGAAACCGAGGACATTGAAGATATGCTTCGTCATAGCAAGGAATTTGGATTTCGAATCCAAGCATTTCATCACGCCCTTTCAGCCTGGAAAGTGCCCGAGTTAATCAAGAGTAGTGGAGAGTAAGTCATGATGGTAATCCTTGGATGTCTACATTCTCACGATACATCAGAAACATTACTATCGCCATCTTTTCCGAATTCGGATATTTCAAAAAGGAAGCGTACGATGCCAATTTATGGGCTGGTAGTATTTTAGCTGAGCATGGTCTCCCAGTTGCATACAAATCTGTCGGATCCCTTCATCATGTGAAAAAAACTGAAGCTGACGTTTCAAAGGATCACGTTATGGAGACTGGAAATGCAAAGTACTTGATGTAGGTTCCTTGGCTTATCGGGTTAAAACTCTCACTGATGAACAAATGACCAGTTTTCAAGCAGCCACTGCACATGCATTCAATCTTTCCGAATCTCTTGCTTTGCAATCTATCACTAGTGTACCTGCAAAATCTTTAGGTATCGATTATCGGGTAGGATATGTTCGTCCAGGTTATGATGCAGACATTGTAGTTTGGGACTCCCATCCGCTCCTTGCTGGAGCTACACCTTTACAAGTTTATATTGATGGGAGATCTACTCTAGATCCAATCAAGGTCATAGAGAGTACAGCGAGAAATTCTACTGAAGAATGGGCACTAGAAAAACCAAAACAAAGGATCTCTCACACCGACACATCGAAGCAAATCACATGCAGTAAATTGAACAACCCAGGCCAAAATATCATTGTTAATGGTATAAAGAGAAGCTATCTGATACCTCACCAAAAGACCTCATCAGTTTCGTCGAGCAACCTCACGATTGTTATCAACAACGGCAAGGTTATCTGTTTAGACTCGGAGCAACGATGCAATAGCCTACTCAATGAAGATTCTGTTCTTATTGAACTCCAAGAAGGAACGGTACTGCCAGGGCTCACTTCGTACTCACCCGGCCTAGGCTTGGCGGAAATTAGTGGAGCCCCTGAAACTTCAGATGGGTCTGTTGGCAAGAGCTCGAGTATTCTGATACCAGAAAATATCATCCATGCAAAGTATGGAGTTCATCTGGATGGGGTTGGTTTTTCCAGGGCAAGACTTGGTGGTGTGACTAGGGTAGTTACAGCACCAATTTCAGGCTCATTTTTTAGTGGTGTAAGTACTGGTATTAAGACGAGTGGTAAATATAATATCCTCGATGGCGGTATCTTTCAGGATGATGTTGCGTTACACTTTTCAATCGGTCAATCAGCCAAAGGTGATTCTATCTTCATGGACAAAACTTTCAGGACATACTAAGACATACTTATAGAATTTGAGTCCACTCCCACAATATCTTCTGCCATAGCAAAACTGCAACACATTTTACTTGAGAATATTGGCAAGGATAACATTTATGGCACCGTTGCGAATGGAACTTTCCCTCTGGTGGTCCATGTTGACAATGAAGTTAGCTTGTCTCCTTTGTGCTTATGTTTCTGGAAACTGATAAATAAAATCACAGTACGATATTCTTCAGCTGATCAAAGTGAAGAAAGACCATCCACTGCCTCTCAAGTTGGTTCTTCTAGGCGGAGCGGGTGCTCATCTCGTGGCTGACGAGATTGCAAAATCCAAAACACCACTTATCCTCACCCGAAATCGTGGCGCACCCGATACATACGAGAAGCGCAACGCACTCTCCGGTCCCCCACTAACACGCTCTCCTGCTGCGGTTCTTACGGATGCAGGTGTGCTTTTCGCATTAACAGTCATCGGGGAAGGCAGTAAGTTCTCCACACCCCATCTCCCATCATCTATCAATGGCAGATAATCTGATCAAACCTATAGGCGACTCACATATCCACAACCTCGCAATTGAAGCGGGCTGGGCGGCCAAATATTCCAGCCTCGGAAAACAGGAAGCCGTGGACCTGGTCTCTCGTAATATTGAGAAAATCTTAGATTTGAATGTTGTCGAAGAAACTAGAGATTTTGTGGTTTGGGAGGGAGATCCCTTACAATTGGGGGCAAGTGTTGTATTTAGTATGGAGGGTGGAAAGATTGGAACATGCTGGCCTACGTCGAACTAACTGCTAGTGCTTCCCGCCACTGCCCAACCAGAGTGACTTTCTTTGTAAATAAAGGATATTTCTCATCCTCAAATCGTATATACCAACCTTCCACAGTAGTAGCAGAGATACGGGCGAGGATTTTATGTGAGCAGAATCTCTCCCTTGCTATTATTAAACGAGGCGAGCAGGGCTCTGTTAGCATCAATTAAAGTCATTGAGGATGAGTCTGACATCAATCAAAGTCTTCGAGGGTAAGTCTGACCTCAATGAATGTCATGCTAATCAAATCCTTGGCACCCGAAAAGATACCCTAATATGACCTTCGATCAGCGTCCGGTCAAGCCCATGAGATCTCGTGGCCATCTAAGGAGTATATATGTCAATTAATCTACCTCTCAAAGCAATTATAGTATACTATACATGATTTGTGCCAAGTTGAACTTTTGTTCCTATCAAGTTTGGATATCAGACCCATCCTGTCCCGCTAAGTTCTAAAACATGAAACCTCCACTTCCCACTTCCCATTTTAACTCGCACCATCTTCTTCCGTCCTCTACTCACTATTCCCTAACCTTCAGTGCCACTACTTCTAAAAGCCGCACATAATGCAGCATAGTGGTGGGTCAAGTCCAGGACGTTTTGCGGTAGGCTTGTTGCTTGGATGATACTCCTAACCTTCACGGCTCCTTCATCCTCTATCAAGGTGCGTATCGTGTGCAACAATCCTGGGGAGAATTCCGAATACCATCTATATTGCCAAGTGACAAGTCTAATGACACTGGCAACTGTGTCTCGAGTGTTCTTGGTCCTTTCTAATTCCGCCAGAATGCCTGACAATGCTTTAGGAGAGAATCGTATCTGAAGACAATTACGATAAGCTTCTGCAGCTTCAGGTTGATGATGAAGCCTATCAGCTAAAGAACCGAGGATTTCCCATTCTTCGGCCGACTTCTTGTATTGCATTTGCTGTGCACGATACTGGGCCATTTCAGTTCTCCATATCGTATAAATACGAAGGTCTTCGTATAGAACCATGAAAAGACTGTCCAGCCAACGCTCGCAAAGGCGCTTGTTATTAAACCGGGAAAGCTGTTCTTCGGGAGTCTCGCTCTGCTCATGTTAGCGAATTCATATGAGGATTCGAGCGTCACTCACATCTTCGTTGCTAATCTTGACATCCTCGGCTGTAACAATATGTGAGGGCTTCTCTACAGAATCATCGGCTTCGTTGCCATCCTCAGCACTTGGTTTAGGGGCTTCTGAATCTCCATTCGTACTCTTTTCGTCATCGGAATGGTCATCGCCATTTGTACGAGGACCTGGACTTCCTCTCAGTACATCGGTGCTTGCACTACGCTTAGTGGATTCACCTTGTTGACCAACTGGTGGTTGTTTCTCGCTTCTATATTCCTCTTCCATGACAAATACAGTACTCCTGATCTTGAGAAGTTGATCCCAGCCAATCTTTGCTGTCATTTCCGTTAATATACTGTAAGCGTGCTTGAAAGTACCCTTATACATAGCGGCACGTAAATTTAACAGAGTTGGATGAACTTGTTCCGATAGCCTCGATTCCGGCTCGCTATCAATCTCATCCAATCTGGTCTCAGGGAGGGTCGGGAGGTGTATCTCCTTAGGCTCTGGCATGATAGGAGCATCCTTGTCTTGATATGTGAACATGGGGCATGAATTCAAGGTCGTAAGAGCGTTCTCCCAATCTTCCATCGCAACATAAACTTCAGCTAAGCGTGCCCATGTTCCAAATTCACTCGGTGCAGCAATGGTACTTCGATCGGCACAACCGAGTGCCATCTGCAATCTTTCAGTCTTGAGCTCTGGCTTATTGGAGTCCATTGCCTTCTTCTTCAAGAATTCTGCTTGAGTATCAAGCATAACATAATCCATTGGCGATTGCTTCACAGAATCATGTAATACTCTAACGGCTTGTACCTCCTCGTTTCCCATTAATAGCACCTTGGCTAAGAGAGATGAAACTTCAATATTTCTGGTTCGTAGCTTTTCGAATAGGTTAATCCCTGAGGCATATCGTCCAGTGGTTTGAAAGTATTTTAAGAGACCAGTTGTTAGATGATTCGAGACATTATTTGGAACCTGAACAATCGAATCGGACCCGAGTTGCCAACCTACAAAAGTTAGCCGGGATTTTACTTTTATTCAAAGATGGTATACCTCGAAAGAATAATTGTTCGGCAGCCTGGAGAAATCTATGCTCTGTCTCCGTTGTTGTCACCGGGTTGAATCTTCGAACTCCCATAATCTTTCGAATTGTGTCCCCACTTCCATCATCAGCATATGAATATGCTCGGAGAACACTACACAAGTATGTTTCTAGCCATAGCTCATCCGTGGTCGTCCTCTTGTCGCCTCGCTCATCGATGCAATAGCTTTCAACACTCCCTGGAATCGTGACATGAACGCGCATATCAAGTCGAGAGAATGCATTGTAACAACTACTAGATATTAGTGACCCTCTGGACTGGCAGATTTCTGATCCTACCAATATACACCTTCCACTATCCTTGTTGTAGACTGATGATTTTCTTTGTAGGTAAGGGTATTGATATACGCAGCTAAGCTCGCCGATGATGAAGCGTCAACGCCGGTTACATGATGATATACACCAATCTAGCAGACCCATCAATCAATTTGAAAAGCAAAATAATTCAGTTCTAGCATACCTGCTTCCCTGGATTTCTCGGAGCTTGTTTTATCAGTTGAACCAGATCTGGTGGTCCCAGTTCTCGTAGGGCTGCTAGAACTTCGGATCGTGCCTCGATGGATTCGTGGAGGACCTCTTCGGTGAGTCTACCATGCTACATCAGTGAGTTCCTTGAGATGAGAAATGAATTCGCGATTCACATGAGCTGTCTGGCAAAAAGAGAGATCATATACGTACTCGGGAACAGCGGGCGCAACCATCTTATCCGTTCACAGGGCAGCAAACCTGCCTTCGTTGGGTATGGGAAGGTGTCGCTGGTGCGATGGGATAATGATTCAGAATGTCTGAAGATACCAAACCTTGAAGATACCTCAAAACTGCCAAAGAGATTTGGAATTCGTGGGGCTTAAGGTTCGCTGTTCGCAGACAAACAATTGTAAACACCTCAGCGGCTTTGGAGCTCAAGCCACACTTCAGCCTCGTCAATTTCTAGTTTCATGATCTAGGCGTTAGCCGATTATGCAATGCTTAGTCAACTTCTCGAATCTCGCTCAATTCGCAAACTTAATGTCGTTTGAGTTTCAGAATGAATGATGATCATGATATGGATTCAAGTCTAGAAGTCTAGTACTGTACGAGTATCTTGGAGTAACACATGAAAGGGCCTCAAGATTCTCGACAATGAGGCTGATATGAAGTTGCAGTCATATATCCTCATGGTTAAACTACTCGAGTATGGTGGTCGATTTGCCAAGGGCCAAAGAGAACACCTTACCTGGAATGTCCACCTGAGTACGAGTAGTAAACCAAGACTCCAAGAGTCCGAATGCATTTCTCATCACTTCACAAGTAACACCACAATCTTCCGTACACTTCCGGCTTGCTTCTCGCAAGCATCGTGGAGGAAGTATCAGATATGCTCCCAGTCGGATGCTTAAAGTACTCTATTTCACAAGTTATCCTCATGCAACTCGGTCTTGCTCTTAACTCATATATGAAGTACATGAAAGATGTATGATAGGTTTATCTGGGGAATATTAACAAAAATCTTTTAAAATTTTCATTTAATTTATTTATGAGCATTTAGATCAGTCAAAGGATCGAAGTCTTGTGGACTATCAATGTATTCTATAGAGTATCAACAGTATGAAAACGGAAACTTTCCGCTCATTATATATGTCTGAAAGGCAATACTCCATAAGAGCCCTTCTACTCGAGTATACTTGAGATATTTTTCGGGGCTCAGAGTTGCTAGGCTGAACCTGTAAACGAGTGTCAATTTCATGAAAGCCTATAGTTTCAAGGGACACTCAACCTCAACGAGGTGTGGAAATTTATACAGTATGTCGGCAAAAGATCAACTCCAACGATAGAGGAGTAAATGATCATCTAATAATCAATCACATTTCTCACAAGAAGAAAATATACTTTGGAGTATCACGTACACATTAAGAAAAGTTATGGTTTAAAATCTATTATTATTCATAGGGAGCTATATCTCAAATGCTCTGTTCACCAATTGTTTTATGCCCATAACTCATAAATCATATACTATTAATATAGCCTACATGAGACTAGATTCTGCTACCGGTGGCCACCATTCAGGATCAATACTTGTCGTTGATGTAATTAAATTCAGGGTCTAGTCCTGAATCGGCCTCTCCACCATCGACTTTATCCTTAACGAAAAAGCATCCTACATTCTCCATCTTCCTTCCCACTATGTCGTGTGTGTAACTATATCCGTTCGATGCCTCCTCTTTGCCAAACTTTCGTAAAGAAACCATAGCACCGTCCATAATTTCTCTTGGTATCATTGCCCTTTGCTCTGGAGTCCATTCATCAAAACTTGAGCAGAAAGCAAGATAACTCTCAAATAATTTCTGAACTTTATTACCTTCCTGAGCAATAGTTCCATCGATCCCCAATGCAACTTCAGTGGCATCGACAACTTCACCAAAATAACAAAGGGGACCTCGAACAAGAAGTCGAAGATATATGAGATTGATCGCCATATTTTGCACATTGGGGATCATGAGATAGTCGGCAAGAAACCAAATTCGGGCGAGTGTGCCAAGATCTATTGATCCGCTGTGGTACATTCGCGTGGTTCCTCTCCAGCTAGGTATTTTTAATATAGTATTGAAACCTGAGATGTCCTTTGGAACTGAAGCCTGCGGGTTTGAAGATTTTGGTGGGCCAGGAATCAAAATAGTTTGGGCGTTCATGTACTGGATTATGTGTCTGAATATTTTTGGGGAAACATCTTGAAGTTCTACGACTCTGGATAGACCTTCCTTCATTTTCGATGCCAGGCAGACCCGAACTAGATAGGTCAATACTGATGTTCATATTCGATGCAGGAATTACTTACAGTAAGGAGAGTAATAATCGAGACGCAATTTTGATATCTTAAACTCAGCATCATCTGGCTCGCCTCCCACTTTGATGGTGATTATGGATTGATCCTCTTGGCTACTACAATATCTTTGTTAGTATTTATCCGTATAGAAATCCCACCAACACAGAATCATTTGAATAGACTTACGTGAAATCGAGGAAAGGTCGCTCGGGCCAATATTTCTTTGTATCATCCATGTTTTAGTATCTTGAAGTTAATCGGTGATTGATTTGGTCAAGTTGAAATTCTGATGGACATGAGTGATATTTTCTTTTTTTTCCGGAATTTTTATGAATTCTTCAAGTTTATATAAACTTTTGCATTGGCTACGGCGTTGAACCATCAAATTACTACAGCATACCATTATTCAGTACGGTATGACTTTACTTATAAATCTTCTGCCTTGGCTCCTCTGTATTCTGATTACTCTTTGTCGCGGTTGGTAAGGTCACTACCGTATCTCATACGACGTTTTGGATAGAGTATTGGG
The DNA here is from genome assembly GCA_002162555.1 of Monilinia aucupariae. NCBI lineage: Eukaryota > Fungi > Ascomycota > Leotiomycetes > Helotiales > Sclerotiniaceae > Monilinia > Monilinia aucupariae. The sequence continues at coordinate 205,517 of NGKF01000007.1, forward strand.
ATTTGGGCATTTACATCGGTGGTAAAAATGAGTACTATCGACATTTGAAGAGTCCACGTCATATTGCCTAGATTTATTTTTCCTAGCAAACTCCACTCCCCTAGCAAAGTCTTCGGGCTTCGTCGCATTGGCGACATATCTAGGAGCTCCTCCAATCGAGCAATTTCTCAGGATACCACCTGCCGTAAGAGCGACTGGCGGCAAGCATTGTTAAACTGAAAATCTAGGGTAATTGGATCATTTGCACCAAGCTCCTCTTCCGACAATTCTTCTATAACGGTAGAGTATGCTTTCAAGTTTGTTATAGTCTTGTATCAAATAATCGCTGCTGGTATCTCCTCTGCTGGTGTTGTCTGGGTTAACTTTCTAGATGATGGTGTATTAAACGATTACCACGAAGTTTAAGATGGCCAATAACCATCAGTTGGTCTTTACATCTGTTAGCCTTGCATAATTACTGCGTCGATATAATGTCGATTTATACATTTACAGCCTCGAGGGTGTCTTGTTGCTTTATCACCAGTGTCCGCAGAAAATATGAGAGACAGTAACGCAAATATGTGTAGAAGGTATTGAAGCATTGTGAGTGTCTTGTATTTGGGTATGAAAATCATTTTAAATGAAATCCAAACACAGATCTGACATTGACTTCTGAAAATTCGGCTCAGTGTCTCCTTTCACCTGCAGATATCCACAATGCTACACCCCTTGCAAGTTCATACCACCAGAATTAATTGAAGAAATATAGTAAAGAATGTTTATACCGGACTGAATATTCTGATTAGAATCGCAAGTGGAAACTTTTTTCACGCCTCCCATGGTCCGCGACTGGGACGGGGAAACTCTTCATCGCCAGCCTGAATGCTGACTTTGATTCTGTGAAGAACAGGCAAGTATGTCATACGTCTGCGACAACCATAACTTCTATAGCTACAAGTCTCTTAGAATTCTATCCGCTACTCAAAGTCCTGGGCCCAACATGGCATGTATCAAAGAAGAGCCTCGTACGTATCATGCAGCTTTAGATAGACACCACGAAGATTTACAAGTTCAATCAAAGCCACGTGCTCATGAAAATTAGCCGAATATCACGCACGGGCCATACCCCCTATAAACGTATAAACTGACTAGGATCCCCCACACTTTACGATTCTTCTCTCTTTACCGACTTTCTTGCATTTTCTGTTTTCTATTTTATAATTTACTATCAGTCATATAAATATCATTGATTGCATTGTACATTCTCATTTTCTCCGAATAATGATTGATGTCAAGTTCTGAAACTATCTCTTTCTGTGGCACTCCACTTCCGTTCAAAACCGGGTTGATCAGATACAATAGAAACTTCAAGCTAACAATAATTAAGTCCCTCTCATTTAGATACCACAGTACATAAACTCTCAATGCCATCCTCACCTACTCGAGTATTGTATATATTAATCGTACAGCAGACGAACCGTCTCATCACCTCATTTGCTTTCAAATAGGAAGGATTTGAAACGAGAAACCTTACTACTACTGTACATGTTCAGGATATATCCAAACTTGAATCGCGCTGTTTCGTATATATAGGATCATTATATCGCCACCACATCTACCTCTCATCCAGGTCGGATTATTCTGGGAGGAAGGGTAAGACAAAATAACTTGATCTCGTTGTCACCTTATCAACATGGGGAGTCAATCACGTGCCGATATCCTTTCTTGTGCTACTTCTCATCTTTCAACCACTCATGTGTATGTAGAGTACTTGCACATACACTTGTACAATCATCTTACGCACTCCTACTAATCTTGCATCTTCTGCCTGATCTCACTTCTTACCAATCATCTCACCTACTAGGAATCCCTCGCAAGTCGCCACCCCAAATTCCCAATTCCAAGCCTCACCTTGTAAATAATCGCTCATCACACTTCACTCAAGTGAGGCAATTAGATAAAGTAGATGCAAGTAAGACATAAGTTTGTGGGGGTTGCAATGGGGATGATCTTATATATTCGAGTCTCCAAGTATATACATACCTCCAGTATCAGACCGCTAGATGGTTAATGGCGATGATGAAATGATGAAGGAACAAGCCATAAGCCGATTGCACTCACAGTACTATAAGCATGCGGGTATCACTTTAGTAGGTGTTAGGGACGAGAGGTATGGTGCTACAAGACAGCTTCCAGGAGATACGGAGTAACACCAAGAGGACAGTAATCCAAGTCCAGTCCAAAGATTTTCAATCCGAGTTCAAAGGTTGGGTGACTCAATCGTTGTACTTACTCGTACAGTCTCACTCGTACCTTGTGCGAATCATACTCGAGGACTCGAGTATCTATCTATTCATCCATCAAAATTCCACTCGGTTGACCCAGCCCAGCCCAGCTCAGCTCAGCTCAGCCCAATTCAACTCAACTCGAGACCATTCAACTCAACTCAAGACAACTCGAGTCAATACCGAGAATAATCCGATTCAATCCTTTCTCACTTGCGTCGATTTACACCCGCGAGTCGTTGAAAGAAATTAGCAAAATAACACATAGTAGTGTACAGGTGTCCAGGTGATTGATGAAGTGGTTGAGAGAAGGAGCAGGAGGTATCAACGAAGCGACGACGTGGCGCAGCCCTTCAGTATTTATCCATTTTAACCCTAGGATCAGGACCCATCGGATCGGGCTCATGTCTTACCGTGTGTCGAACAGAGCAAGCAAAAGCAAGCGCAAGCTTGTAGTCTAGCGTAGAGCAGAGCAGAGTAGAGTAGAGTAGTACAGCCAGCCAGCCGGTGAATCCGTGGGTTGTGGGTGGATATGAATAGAGTGAGTAGATGATTCAAAGACACACACAGCCTGTCTGCAGCGCACGTACCAAGATTGAGCCACTCTCAAGTGAAACCCTTTGGATATTGATAAGTCGCTACGTAATTACCTTACCAAGGACTAGACCGACGGTAAATATATGAAGCGCATTCTCATTTCTATAATTGTAACCCCAACGTCGTGGCATCAATACCTCCCTCATACATACGTACCTACATCTAGAACCGAAGCTCCTCGTATACCCCGATTCCATTTCCATATATATACTTTATCAGTAGTATGATTATCTCTTGCTTTAATCTTACTGTATATCAAACCCTTACCTCTAATCTGAGTTTATCAATCCAGTCAAAACGGCGTTTCACTATTCTTCCTTACTTTCTTTACCATTTACCATTTACCATTTACATTTTACATTTACATTTACATTTACATTTTACATTATACACTCAACATCTCCAGCCCCGATTTTTCCTCTCGAATCTCAAGGTATGCAAATCCACAACGAAGCACCAACTCCGACAGCATACGAGTAAGCACGAGTGCACTTAAAAACCCCAGAACCTACCCGTACCCCAAACCAGCGTTTGAGCTGCAGACGCATGGTCGGCACTCCGCCATCTGTACGGGAAAAGCTTTGTGCGTGATGATGAGGGTCTCGATCTTCCGCTTCTCGTCGCTCGAGTCGAGCGAGTAGAGTAGAAGGTGATGAGTGCTCTCGAAGCTCCAGCGGGTGAAGCGTTTTGATGTGCCAAGTGCCAAGTGCCAAGGGCCAGACCGGCGTACCGTATGCGTTCACGCTACAGCACGGCACGCTAGTGGCCGATGGGTCACGTGATTGGGACTCTGAGGGTCACGTCACCAGTGCATCTTCCATGCAGGAAGGGTTCTTGAAGTAGCTATTGACGAGTGGGTAGTTATATGACGATGTGAAATATGATGCCGGCTATTGGTGATGATATGCAGTTATGAGGGGGTTTGGATTTTTGGAAGTATGTGTTTGGTTTGGATCTGATGGGGGTTTGATTGGGTGTGATTGAGGGTGATTGAGGATGATTACTGATCTCGTGGATGGGATGAGGGTGAGGATGATCTTGTGGATGGGATGATGAGGATGAGGATGATCTTGTGGATGGGAATAATGATGAGGATGATATGATATAATATAATACGTATACAGTAACATGATATATAATGTGATGAGAATCGAGGAATGAGGGGTTTGTAGTATCCATTTGCGAATGTATTTAGAGTACGAGGAATAGTAATAGTAATAGTACTTAATAAAGCCAAGCAAGCGCAAAGCCATCAAGGGTCAATGTATGAGCACAGCTAGGCCATAACGGTAATCATCTAATCTTGATCCATGAATCTTTCCTTCTCTAACAACAGACAGTCGATCATCCCGAGGTCGGCAACCAAGCAGACGGGTATGAATTTACTTTCTCACATCTCATCTATACAAAGGAATTCCGCCCAATCGAGCGATGGAACGTAAGCAACTCGAGTGCTCAAACCTCATCGATTTCCGATCCCACCCCATCTTACTTTGTATTTTCCTATCGCTTCCTTCGCCTCACCTTTCTCCCCATTCATCCGATTCCATCCATTAGTAATCCACCCATCACACTTACAGTAAACAGACTTAAAAACACCTAATCCCATCCATCTCCAATCAAAACCCAACATTTCCATCCAGACCCTTAAGACCAGAAGATCAACATCCACTCATCCATCCACTCATCCATCCTCTCATCCATTAACAATACAACTCGAGCACTCCAGCACTCAAGCGTTCCAATACTCCCAAATGAAATTCTCACACTTTTACTCCACCCGCTACAATTCTGCTTTACTCGTAGTTTTCATTTCTCTTCATTTCATTTCATTTCTATTCATTTCTATTCATTTTCTCTTTTTGGTTTATCCATTCGTTTTTGGTCATAATAATAATAATGATTTATTGGTCGTTTTTGGTATTGCATTGATGGGGAGTATCATTAGGAAGAGGAGTTTTGGTAATCATTTCACAATTTCATTCATTGAAACTTGCACCAGATGACCAGTACACGATAGGAATCTTTTTTTTCTTTTTCTCTTTCAAATATGATGATAAGAAAAACAAACTCGATCAAAGTCACAGCGCTCTAAAAGACATCAACGTCGACGCCGTTAAAATCTTCTTCTGTGAAATTTCGTTGGGATTATAGAATGTTCCATTGTGTTTATATTTTCATATCCTCGTACACATCACGGATAGAAATTGTCGATTACGAGTATGGAATATAGAAATATTAAAACTCTAGAGTATGTATGGGAGATTAATCAGAGATGATTATTGAGATTTGTATTGTATCGTATCGTAGTGTAGCGTATTATGATTGATAGCGTAGTGATTTATAAGATTGAGAGTATAATGATTTAATCGTATCGTATGTAAGATGTAATAAATAATACGATGTAATCATCTATGAATGTTATAAGATCGTATATAAATATAATAGCAATAATGAGGATTTTACTTATTTATATATAGAGTATAAATATACATCATACATACACATACATACATCATCATCATCATCGCGCAAACCCACCAATACACACGAGTAATATAAAAAAAAGGATCATACTCGAATAATGAGATTAGAAGAGAAAAAGATGTTGAAAAGAGAAGGGTTTCAATGAAAAGGAAAAAAAATCATCACTGATTATTAACCATTGACCCAGTGACTTGTTCAGTGACTGACGAGTTAGATTAATTAATTTATCGCGAGGTCTCTTTTTGACGTGGTGGAGTACTTGAAGGCTTGGAGTTGGAGTTGGAGTTGGAGTTACGAGGATTTTTCGCTTCGTGGGTGGTGAGGGTGAGTGATGAGTGGTGAGGGTGAGGGTGAGTGGTGACAATCGGTGATTGGTGAGATTAAATTATGTGGCCGGTAGGTAGGTTTGGTTGAAGTGGCCGGCAAGTAGGTGGGTGTACTTTGGACGACTTGGAGTACATACGATTGGAAGTATATACGATTGAAAGTATTAGGTTTTTAGGATATGGTGTTTGTATCTGAGAAGAGTTGGTTAGGAGTTTATTATTGGATTGAGATTTGAGAGGTTGTATGGAGGAGATACTCGAGTAAGGTTAATCGAAAATGGGGATGATGATTTTTGATGATTTGATGGATGTTTGGTTGGTTGATTTTTGGTTGACTTTTGGTTTATTTATTTGGTGGGATTATATATTGGTTGTGTGTTGTGTGTTGTTGCTGCTGCTGTTGTTCTTGTTGTTGTTGTTGAGAGGAGAAAGAGAATGAGCGTTCAATGGATGAATGATAATGGATCTGAAGTCTGGAATCTGGATGAATCTACCCCAGTAAGAGTACGTCTTTAAATCCGAGTCTAACTTGAATAGGATAACATTTCTTTTTCTCTTTCTTCTGTTCATTGGAGAGATGTTGTACGAAGGTGGATGATGATACTTGATGTCGTTTAACATCATCATCATCCTCTTTCTCTTTCATTTCCTCTTTCATCCGAGCTTATCAATTAACGTAAAGATTATTAAATTGATCAAGTCACGTATCACGTATCACGTATCACCATACATACATACGCTTGTGAAGAAGAGATAAAAATAGGCAGATGTTCGCATAAATCTTGAAATTGAGAAGAGAAGAGAAACGATTCCATACAGATGCCTGCTGGAGATGTCACACGTTTCTCGACATTTTTTGGCCCTTCGACCCCGGAACCAATGAGAGGGTATTGAAGGCTAAAGACGGGGATGGCGATGATGGAGAGTCAAAGTGATGAGTGATGAGTGAGAAGAGAGAAGAGAGAAGAGAGAAGAGAGAAGAGAGAAGAGAGAAGAGAGAAGAGAGAAAAGAGAAAAGAGAAAAGAGAAAATCCAGAATAAACACAAGCTAGCCATCGTGAATAGTTTAACCTAATCTTTAAATAGTATTGGTTCATTTGATAGAGGACCGGTAAAATCTTGAATCTGTTAAGTTTTGATAGAGAAGAGTAATTTGATCTCTCGGTCATGGTTAATCCACTCAAGCTTGGATATCCGCCTGCACCCTTCGACGAGATACAGAGTACACAGTACACGCCTACCTGGCTGATTACACTTCCCCATTCATTTCGTTGCATTCGTCTCCACCCCGACCCTTGACGCTTGATACATGAGATCCAATCATAAAGTCAAATCCCATCTGCGCTAGTCCCCATAGTACACTCGAATTCTTTGAAGCACGGAGAAGAGAAAAGGAAGCACCCACTCTCAACAGTCATCCTTTTTTTTCCCTTTGCCCTCTCCTTCCCCTTCCCCTTCTCCTCCTCCTCCTCCTCCTCCTCCTTCTTCTACTACCTTCCCCTTCCCTTTGATCCGTCTCCACTTTTCCGTCACCCACGAATTCATTCGTTCATACCTTCTTTCAATCTTTTTTTTTTTCTTTTTCTTTCTTGTTCTTTTTCTTTTTTTTTCCTTTGGGGATCCATACACCAAGGAAAAGGCACTAAGATAATTAAGGTCTTGCTAGTATCTACCCTTAACCCTCCCTCCTCCCTCCTCATTTCTTCTTCTTCTTCTTCACCTCCTCCCCCTCCACCACCACCACCACCTCATCCTTCTCCTCCACCACCTCATCCTTCTCCTCCACCTCGACTCGAAGAAATCCTTTTACATCACTCTCACCTCCACCACTCTCATCACCGCCACCACCTTTATTCATCAACCTCTTCATTCTCTCTCTTCTGTCTTCTCTCTCTCTTCTCTCTCGCTTCTCTTCCCTTCCTCTTCCCTCTTCCTTTGAATCAGGATCTAGAAGTTTTCTTTTTTGTGCGTGTGTGTGTGTGTGTCTAAATTCGTTGGACTTCATTATTCCTCCACATTCTCCTCCTCAATAAGCCTTCATCCTATTCTACTCGATAATTGATTCTCTCCACCTCATCCTCCTGGTATCTCGAAATCCATCAACCTCAACCTCGAATCCTTCACAATCAGTAGACGTCCCCGATTTCAACGTTAGGTTTCAAGGTCTCCAGTTCTACAGGTCTACAGGTCTACAGGTCCTACATTGCCTGTTTATTGTTTCGGTCAACATAGTCACCAAAGACAAGGTGCATTAGAAGGTGGGATCCTCTGAAGACTTCATTGTCAAGAAAAGGTTCGTTCAAAGATTTTCTTCACCTCATTCATCGTCTTCATCAACTTCAACATACTTGTTTGGCTTCTCGGAAATACCTCCAGATTCTTTACATTCCGCCACCCCCGATAATCACAACAAACTCCAAATCAAAGTACATGGCAACATACGAATCGAATTCTTCCTCGTGATTACCAGCACTTCTTTCACATCATATCTACTTGATTCAACCATGTTCCTTCACCCTTCTAGAATGTCAAATCTTTTCTTGGGTCAATAGGATTTGGCACAGACTTCATACCGTCATTAATTCACTACCATCATTTTTTTCCTTGGTTCCCTGCTAATCGTTTTTAAAGGATTGATCTAGAATCTTGAGGACTCGATATTCACACTTGCAACATTGCATGATCGATTCATTCCATCGAAACGCCAGTCAACTTCACATTTCGATTACCCTCTCCATCATTCTCGAATCATAAGGATACCCTCTCCATCATTCTCGAATCATAAGGAATTCCTTTACCTCATTTGCAATTCTCTCTTCCATCGTACACAAAAGTTTTATTCATTTATCAACTTTTAATTCGATCAAAATCAATTGATGGCGAATACAAAACAATAAATTCTCAACCTCGCTCGTCAATAACATTCTTTGTCAATCCGACAACCACGATAGGACCTCATTCAATTCGAAGCTTCACTGGGTAGCATCAGTTCGCTTGCTTGCTTGCTCGATCAACTCATCTACTCGACCGCTCTTCGGAACCATCTCAAGCAAGAAATCATTTCTTGCTACCGACTAGATTCCACCGGATCTCGTCGGCCTCAACGAAACTTCGCCTATCATGGGTCTCGGAGGTGTATGTTCTCACCTGGAATACCAGATTGAGGACATGGCAGATTATGTAGCAGAGATGACCATGAGACTTGTCGATATCACGGGCACCACACCAGTCACTCCGGATTTCCGCAAATTCGTCCTCGGTCTCCTCTCAACCACCCGTCTTCCTCACACAACCATCCTTCTCGGCATGAACTATCTTGCAAATCGCATCAGCGACTTGGGAAATGTTTCGAGAGGGGGTCAGACCTGGAGACTCTTGACGGTTGGATTACTTCTGGGAAGCAAGTTCCTGGATGATAACACCTTTCAAAACAAATCTTGGTCAGAGGTTAGTGGTATCGAGGTTGCTGAGCTCAATCAGATGGAACATGCTTGGTTGGAGGATATCAACTGGAGTTTGTTTGTCGACCTTGACAACAGTGATGCTTACAAGGCGTGGTTGAAGAATTGGAAGGATTGGGCTGCTGATAAGAAGGCCAAGGCGGCCACTCTTGAACGCTTCTCTGCTCCACCTGCAGCCCCATTGGCTCCAATCGATACCAACGTCTCTCGCGTTCGTCCATCCAACGGCATCTACCGAAACTACCCCAAGAGTGCCACGCAAGAGCGACAACAATATGTTCATTATGACCATCCAGCTTGGGCCAATCACTCATATCCTACCCCTCAGCACACACCACCCTCTGCACCAGATTCAGGTGTCGCCACCCCAGAATATTCCAGTGCCACTGGTTCAGCATCTCAATATGAGTGGGGAATGTACAATCCATATGCGAAAGCGTACGGTATGGGTCCCAACACTCCTTATGTTATGCCTGATATGTCTACTCGATTCCACAATCAATGGCCTCAACACTACAGTCCTCAACACTATAGTCCTCACCACTACAGTCCTCAGCATTACTTTCATCAATACAGCATCTGGAACCATCAATCTTCGGATTCCAAGCAACCATATTTCATGCCCTATGGATATGGCGGACACCAGACTGTTATTGGTTGAGTGACTTTATTGGTTCAATCCCACACTCGCGAATACACTGTTCAATCCCATGCTCGCGGACACAACCGGCGTAAATCTTCGCCTTTACAAAAAGTTATTGATTTCCCCCCCTTTTTCTCTTTGCGCTTCTCCAAGCGCACGTTACGTTTTCAAAAAATAGGTGTCGTCAACGCTCTGTCTGGTTTCCTTTTATCAAGTTCAAAGACTACTCGATAATCACTATACCGATCATACATGTCCGATCATCACGATCTCGAGTTGCGTTGCACCTTTCGGTGGCCGCCTCGATCTTATGACTTTGCTTTTTTAAAAAATCCATCTACGGCGTTACATCAAGCGAATTTAGACATTTCATTTGTTATCATTTTCCTCTTCAAAATGGGTTGGCATTCGACCTGGAAGGTCTCTCTGGTCAGGTGTTTGGGTTCTTAAGGGTTGAGAGAGATTTATCAACTTTTTTTCTTCTCTGCACATTTTGCCTCCAAAAAAAAAACTTCAGTTCAGAGCTTTACAAAAACTTTCATGGCAGTCATCATTTGATTTGCTATTGCAAAATGTAATTATGTCGACATTTCTTCTTGCTTCTTGACTTCTACTCTTTCCTCATGAGTAGTTTTTCGAAAAAGCAATCTTCTTGTATTATGTTTTTTGTTATTTGGTTCTTCAGTTGGCTTCTCATTAATGTTGGAGGGGTTGACATGCACAAAAAATGGTTGGGACTATAAGGGATGGATGGATGGCTTTTGTTTTTGTTTTTTCCTTCATCTTTTTCCATCTCACAAATGGGGAATGACTTTCATTCTGATTTTGGTGATGAATAAGATATGAGGGGAAGGGGAGGGGTATTTGGGTGGTATGGATGTGGCATGGCTCGCGAATTTGATATCTTCTTTGCATGAAAAGATTGGGATATTTTGGGGGAAGGGAGGAAAATTACAGAGGTGGTTGCGATTTGATTATTTCCTGGTTTTTGCGGGGCATTTTTCGCTGCTTTTTTTCTCTCACCGATATCAACTGATATCAATTGAGTCAAATATTTATTTTGGCTTCGATTGATTTTATACACAGGAACCCACTTTCCGAAGAAGAAAAAAAAACATATATGGGTCTAGGGTTTCAATATCAGTTGGGGCTCTGGATACACGGAAGATGATTTTTTTTTTTTTTTTACGAAATGAAGTTATGATGGTTTCTTGATATCCTGAGTTTTATACTCAATTTTTCAATTTTTTTTTTATCAAGAGGGTTTCTTTCCTTGACCTCCTCCATCAAATGGTGGTGATGGAATTGATTGGAGTGCATTTTATTGTCTACATTGTCGTCTGTTGAAGGGGGTGGAGTCAAAGAGAGGATATTTATATACCATTTGGACTTTTTGCATGGAAATGGGTTTTAACGGAATGGGGATTTGAAAATATGAAGGAAGTGATGGAACAAATAAGATATATAGATGTGGAAGTAGGAGGTCAAACCATTCTGTTTTTAATCATTACATGTAAAGGATGGTGATGAAACCTTTGAACCACAGCAGACGATAGTGTTTGGATGATTATTTAGATTAATGGATAGTTCAATACCTTTAATAAATTTTTTTTTTTGATATTGATAAAATGCTTGAGGGGATGGATATGTGATGGGTGATTTAATGGTTGAATGTGAGGAAGAGGGGTTTTGGGGGGAGGATTTGGGGGGAGAAGGGTATGTATGTAGAAGTAGATGTAGAAGTAGTGAGAAGGGGGAAGGGAGAAAGAAGGGAGAGAGGAAAGATAAAGAAAAAGGAAAGAAAAAAGGGAGAGAGAGGGAAGAGAGAGGGAAGAGAAGAAGAGAGTAAAAGAGGAGAGGATAAAGGGATAAGGGGAAAAGGGGATAAGAGGAGAATAAGCGAGAGGGAAAAGAGAAGGAAGAGAGAGGGAAGAGAGAAGAAAAGGAAGAGAAAGAGAAAGAGAAAGAAGATAAAAGGAGAGTACTCGTAAGCGAGGGGATAAAGAAATCGAATGGGTTTTTTGCTATTTGTTTATTTGTTTATTTGTTATTTGTTTTTTGTTTTTTCTTTTTCTTTTTCTTTTTCTTTTTCTTTTTCTTTTTCTTTTTCTTTTTCTTTTTCTTTTGAAGAGAAAAGATGAATACATATCGTCATCCATCGTACAATGACTCTACTTACTCTTCTCCTCTATAATCATATACTCTACCTTCCCACTCACTCCAAAACCATCCATCCACCACCCCTCACGATCCTGAGGCCTCAATCCACCATAAACCCACCCCACCAACCCTTAGAATCCCCCAAACCAATCTACCCACATACACCCCACCGAACCCAACATCCCCCCCCCACGGCCATCATCCCAACGAGCCTCTAGCGTCCGCAGTCTGGGTGGGGTTATTCTCGTCACGGGTTTATCGCGTTGTGGTTGAGTAGTTGAGTAGTCATTATGAGAATGATGACGATAGCGAACGTCCACCTCGTCCAGATGGAATATTAACATTAACATTAACATTAACATCAACATTGATATTTCAAGGTAAACACAGCATCAGAGTAGAATCCGACACGCAATATATCTAGTAAGCTCGAGTATATGAAACACATGACCACGCTACCTTGGAGATGTAAGAGCGATCCATCCATTCCCAGATAATTTTCCCTTGTGCGCTACCAGCATCGCAGTTCAGATCGACCTTGCTCACTCCAGTCTTCTACTCGAGTGGAAGGGGATTTGCGTGGGTTGTTTGGTTGTTTGGTTGTGATTACGAGTACTTCAGTATACGAGTACTTCAGTATACGAGTACTTCAGTATACGACTACTACGAGTATACGACTACTTCAGTATTCGAATGCATGAATATACTCGTACTCGAGTTCAAGAATGGTGTTGGATGAGATGGATTCTGTGTGTAGTTCTCCTTATATTTCTATTTCTATTTCTATTTCTATTTCTGCTTCTGCTTCTACTCCTCGTCCTTGGGATTTAGGACCTGGTGGGCTTAGGATTTAGGACCTAAACTCGTAAGGAGTATCTCGGTTAACGGTTTGGGTAAAATGATGATGATGATGATGATGACTATTATTAGTAGTTCTTATTTGTATAAATGGTTTTAGTACTCTCATCCTCATCTCTCTCATCTCTCTCATCTCTCTCATCTCTCTCATCTCTCTCATCTCTCTCATCTCTCTCATC
>NGKF01000007.1:218635-266469 GCA_002162555.1 Monilinia aucupariae
CCCCCTATACCCCATCCACCAAGAAGACCCTAACCAAACCAAACCATACCCTTCCCCCTCCCCTCCTTGTTCATCCTTCACCCTTCACCCTTCATCCTTTGCCCTTTACCCTAACCTTTACCTTTACAACATTAATACATATACATATATATATATCCTCACCCAAATCCATCTCCCATCCATCTCCCATCCATCTCCCATTCATCTCCCATTCATCTCCCATTCATCTCCCATTCATCTCCCATTCATCTCCCATCTCCCATCCCCCATCCATCATCCATCATCCATCATCCCTTATCCCCTATTCAAAATCCAACCTCAACCTCAACCTCACAAACAATAAAGAAAAACACCCTCCCAACACACCCCTCAACACACCCTTCAATACCCACACCCACATCCACACCCACAACACAACACAACATCAAATCCATCCATCCATCCATTCATTCATTAAAAGGAGAACTCAAGTATAAATAAATACTTTTCAAACTTTTTACTTTAAACTTTTTTTTCCTTCTCTAACTTCAATCTTTCCCTCAATCTTTCTCTCATCTCTCAATCTTTCTCTTTTCTCTCAATCTTCCCTCTCCCTCTCTCTTTTCTCCCCCATCACTCAATTAACCCCCCATTCACCTTCATCATCATTAATCACCCCCCTCTACCCCCTCCACCCCCTCAAAATGCCTAAAAGTTTATTAAAAGACCTCATCCATTTCAAAACAAAATCAAATCCAATTCAAACACAAGTCTTCCTCTCCCATCTCATCTCATCCCATCCCATCCCATGCTACAACCCCTTTCATCATATTCATCTTACGGTTTAATAACCAATAGCCAATAGCCAATAGCCAATAGCCAATAGCCAATAGCCAATAGCCAATAGCCAATAAACAGCAAATTCTCCCTTCCCTTCTTCCTCTCCCCTTCTTCCTCTCCCCTCCCTCCTCTCCCCTCCCTCCTCTCTCCTCCCTCTCTATCTTCTCCCCTGAATCATGATGCAAACAAGTATAAAATTTCATACCAATTCATACGTCATCATGTAAAATATAAAATCAAAATCAATCCACATGTATTCGCGCCAAGAAGTGCAAGTACAACTCCAACCCAATGCATGCATGCAAAAAAAAAAACATCCATCAACCATCGTCCACCAAATGAAGTACACCATCATCCATCATCCATCATCCACCAAATTACGCCCCAATTCCATCCTCTCATCAATCAACAAATCAATGTTATCATGAGTATATGTAGGTTTCCAATTCAAGTATCAATCATAATGTTCTTTATGAACAAAGTTCGTGAATGATAAAACCTAAGTAAGATAGAATGAATGCACCTTGTCCCATATCCCATAAACAGACCAAAGAAGAAGAAAAAAAGACTGTATATGTATGATGACAGAAAATTATCTGCATCAGGACTTTAAATACAGGAGATGAGATCATGTTGAAGGATCAATGAAAGTCACCATTGAACATTCTTTCATCTTCATTAGGGTGAGGCCTCGTTACACCACTCATTCTATCAGAACGTGAGTGATCGGGAATATCAAATGGATCCTCCCAATCATGTTCTGTTGATCTATCATCTTGATCCATTCGATCATCATATTCATCTCTGACTCTATCTCTCATGTTTTCTTCAATTGAGCTTTCATCAACAAAAGTGAAACCCTTGAAATTGGCTTGCATGCCTGGAGATAAAGGTGTGGATGTTGCCATACCGGCAGCCAGAGCAGCTGCACGTGCATTGAGTGAGGAAGCACCATTTAATGCATTGGTGAATTCTGGATCGAAGTTGGATGTATCGGTTTCTGACTTCAACTTTGGCTTGAAAGGAGGAGTGATCAATTTCTTGGTGAGAGCAGTCCAATCAATATCAGAGAAGAAAGGATGTCTCTTGAGTTCTTCGGCATCATCTGTAGCTCCAAGACGATGCTTAGGATTTCGGTTGAGTAATCCTTTGACAAAGTTTCGACCCTCGGTAGTCAACGTGTCTCTTGGGAACCTAACTTTACCAAAGGCAATATTTTTGTACATTTGTTGTGTATCCTCAGCATAGAATGGACTCCATCCACAACACATTTCGAATACCAAGACACCCAAAGACCAAAAATCTACCATCTTTGTATATCCAGCTTCATCCAACAAAACTTCAGGGGCGAGGTATTCAGTTGTGCCACAGAATGTATTGGTGGTGGCATTCTTGGTCAGGTTTGCTTTCGATAATCCAAAGTCACACAAGGCAATGTGACCATTTGCATCCAACAAGATATTTTCAGGTTTCAAGTCTCGATAGACGATATCATGCTTGTGAAGATGTTGAAGGGCCAAGATGAGTTCTGCGATGTAGAACTTGGCACGCTTCTCGTCGAATCGTCCTTCCTTTTGTAAGTGCCAGAATAGCTCACCTCCAGACATATAATCAGTGACGAGGTATAGATCTGTTGGTGTCTGAAAGGAGAATTTGAGTCCAACGATGAAAGGAGAATCAGCTGTAGCTGTTCGAACCAAGATGTTTCGCTCTCCCACTGTGTGTGCAACCTCCTTCTTTTGGACGATGACTTTCTTCTGAAGAACCTTCATGGCATAAATTCGCTTGGTGTCCTTCTTCCTCACTTGGTAAACTTGACCAAATGTACCCTTTCCAATGAGTTTTAAGATCTGGAAATCATCTGGTCCATAGTGTCTCTTCTCTGTTCGTTGAAAGGAGAGTTCGACATGAACCTCACCAACATTTCCTGCAGTTGAGTTGTCATCTTTTCCGTGGAGTTGAAACCAGCCAGAGACAGGGGAATCGGCCTTCTCGGCAAGATTGGCTTGAAGATCAATGTGTCCTAAAAATTCTTCTGCTTGTTGAGCTCGATCGTAAATAGTGATATTTACCCTTGCATCTGAGCCAACAACATCACTGAAGACCTATTAGCTTGATAAATGATAGGTTCATGCTGATAAACTTACAAGACAGCTTCAGCATCCCATTTTGGATGAGTAAACATCTTTCGACCCTTGCTCTTGAAATCTCTATAATCTGACAAGCTAGTGTTGCTACTTTGCCTGCTCTTCATAGGAATGGCCATGGAACGACCAGAATCACTTCCAGTTCGACTAATTGGGATGCCACCAATAGGGATGCCACCAATGGGAATGCCACCAATAGGAATACCACAAGGGCTATGTGAATTACCATCATCCTCATCATCTTCTTCTGACTGTGGTCCTTTTGATACCAACTCATTTCGTTGAAAAACTGCTACAACATAGGGATCCAAGCTCTTCCTCAACCCTCGAGCTTCATTAATCTTCACAGTAAGTTTACCCTTTGGCGGTATCACTGCTCCTCCCATAGAACTATCCGCTCTAGAAGATGCGGCAGGTCCTTCACCCTGACTTGATTTTCCATTTTGTCCATTGCCGTTTTGAGTGGTATGATCAGAATGTGTACTCAAAACACTTTGATCAGATTTTGAAGTTTGATTCGATAGAGCTCGAGTGGGTGTTGATGGTGAACTCTTTAACCCATCAAAAGTTAGCTTCTTGAGTCGATCATAAGACGGAGACTTATGGAATTCAGAATGCAATCGGGATGGAGGGATGCCAAGTTTATGCTGGGAGGGGATATCGCTTGGGTTTGAGAAATGTGCAGCATGAACATTGGATGAAGTAACGATGTTTGATAATGGTGTCATAGATGAAGCTCTTGCATGTGACGGAATAGATTCCGATATGCAATCTCGATTGGTAGGAGCTGTCATTTTCTGTGCATTATTGCCATCATTTTCGAAACTCGCATCACTCAATTTCAATTTGTATAGTGAAGATGGATGTGAAACAGGTGGTGTCAGGTAAGGATGTTGTTGTCTAGATATTTGAGGACTACCCAAAAGCTCAAGAGGTTGAAGTAGGAGGTTCTCTTTCTCTTCCACGTAATCAATCTCAAGCTCACCAACTGAAGTTGCAGTGAATTTCAACAATGCATCGCCTGTTTCAAAATCACCTCTTGGGGGAGTAGAGTAACTCTTGAGCTCACTCAGGTTAGGATATGATATATGTGATATAAATTTCGAAGGATTTTGACTTGAGGAAGAACCTAAACCAACCTGTCCATAAAAGCTATGCAATATACCAGGAGTTCGCTTGTCTGAGGGATCTGGTTGTGGAGTCGCAACACCGGAGCGGGGTGTGTCGGAATCGATATGATCACCTTCATCATCTCTATTAGATTTTAAATTAGCCAAAGTGTTATTTATTTGTGACCAAAGGCCATGAATTGAAGGCATTTGGTGATAATGGTGGTGAAGTTATCATAGAGTAAAGTCGAGTAGTAGTGAAGATTTGTGGAGATGAAGTAATGGGGGTTTCCATCAAGTCTTCTCTCACAAGCAATCTAAAATTTCTCTCTCTCTTGTGACAATTTTTTTCTCTTCCTCTTGTGCTTGTACTTCATTGGGGAGAAAAAAAAGTTGCACCTTGTACGCCGGTTCCCGCTTCGATAAGGAATTCCGATTACAACCCGGTAACCCCTCGTCAACTTTGACGTTTAGTGATTCAGCATGTGCAAATGAAGTTTAGATGAAAACGAAAGTGGAGTGGAAAAGAAAGAAATGGAAGTGGAAGAAGAGGTGGAAGAGTGGAGGGGAAAAGGAGTATAGAGGAGTCGAAAGAGCCAAACGGGTATTTTGTCTCAACTCTCAACTCTCAAATCTCAAATCTCAAATCTCGACATTCCCCTTATCCTTTCTTTGTGTGCCAAAATAGCATTTCATGGTCCGGCTCAAAGGAGTAGAGCCAAGCCCATTGTAGATGTATTTACATTCATCATGACCAACTTGAAGAATCGCGCGATGTAAAAAGTTTGGATTATTCATACCTTCCCATCATTGCTTGTGTAGCTTGCCTAAGCAAGTCATGTTCTGATCCTGCCATCTTGAATCTCTCTTCTACAATCTGCGAAGATTGTATATTCTGCCAGTATTATAATTATGTTGATGTATTTCGTTGTGGTTTGGAACTTTGACGTTCTATATGGCTGAGGTGTGAGGTGTGAAGTGAAGAAGGTAGAGAGGGAGGTCGGTAGGTTGACAGATTGATGGAATTGTCGGTAGGTAGAAGATTGGTTGATGGTTCGTAGGAATTCGTAGGTGGTGAGGTAGGTAGGTAGTTGGTAGGTGGTAGGTGGGTGGTGGTAGGTAAGGTACAGACAGTACTCGATGGGTGGGTGACTTTTAGTACGTACGTGTAGTGTAGTGTAGTGTAGTGTATTGTAGTGTATTGTAGTGTATTGTAGTGTATTGTAGTGTAGGATGGTTGATCGTCGTAGCTTTGTTCCGTAGTAACTTGATCGATGAGGAATGGGTTGGAATAGGACGGACTATTCCCCGTACCCGTACCAATACTTTTGATCTTTTCGTCTCTTCGTCTCTTCGTCTCTTCGTCTCTTCGTCTCTTCCTCTCTTCCTCTTCAATATTTGGTATTGAATTGGAATTTGAGGTTGCCGTTGAATTCGAAGTTAACGCTGACCGTGATGTCGAAGTTAAAGGAGCGATCAAGGAAAATGAGCCGCAATCAATGATGGATGATATTGAAATCAAGACCTTTTGCCTCGTGGGGGGAGGGAAAAAAAAAGAAGAAGGAAAAAACGGGAATCTGATAGATATTTTCCAAGTTCTTATATTACTGTATTATTGAAGTGGAAATTAAGGTTTGAAAAAAGTTGAGAGCGGAAAGAGGTTATTGGAAAAGATTTATTTATTATTGGATCCTGTTCTGTCTTCTTGATTCTTCTCCCGTCTCAACCCAGAATTCCCCAATCGTATCTAAGGCTATCCGGGCGAAGGCGAAGGCGAAGGGGACGGGGAGAGGAAGAGGAAGGCGATGGGGAAGGCGAATTATATCCAAGGCAAAAGGCAAAAGGCAAAAGGCGAAGTTTGAAGCTTTCTCGCGTATTCTTTTCCTCTTTGGTTCAAATTCTCCTCTCCTTAGTTCACCAGGTTTCAACCAGTTGAATAATGACAAAGTCGGGTCGACTTGTCAGTTTCCTCCAATTATCTAACCTTTCTGTATGAGAAGTGCCAGCAGCAAGCGGGTGACTAGGTGAGAGGAGAGGAGAGGAGAGGAGAGGAGGGGAGGGGAGGGGAGAGGAGGGGAGAGAAGAGAAGTGAAGGGTTGAGAATGACGACTAGCTTGGGTTTCAGCTGCCAAACCGACTGTAAGTGGGTAGGTACGGCGGTAGTACAGTAATGATAAAATGATCTGCTATCTGTGTCGTGGAGGCGATGACGATATTGATGGGTGATTGGATGAAGAATGGTTATCCGATCTGAACAAAATGGATGAATGGAGGAATGAATATAGTCATAACTTCAGATGAGATAAGGATGCATATGAGAAACGAACTTGGGGACGATGATGTTATAGAAGGAGACAGTATGGAGAAAGTATATGCAACTGGTGAACGTCTATAAATATCAAGTATCAAGTATAAAGTGGTAATATGCTCTCCGAAGAATTGAGAGAGGCATAAACCTTCACTCGATACATCACTCACGCACTTCCGTATTCACTGCCTTATTCACCTCCTCCCTCACCATCTATATATCTATAAATAATCGATGATCGGATACCTCCTTCATCTAACCTATATTGACATTTCCTCAGGATAACCTTATTACTCGTATATGGGATCGATTACTTGACACCACCTACCTGCCTCCCTAGTCTGTCCCAGCAAATGCAGAGATATGTACTCGAGTATGTTTCAGTTCAATGATCCACCGCCCCAAAAATAAATACACAATGCCCTCAACCGTCACTCAACAAGAGATGAAGTACTCATGTGGTAAAGCTGCTTGACTCGATACCATACAGTATCATACGAATACGTCATACTCTCGCCATGGCAATGCTTTGGAGATATCTACACAAGATCTGCCAATACCCACTGTCGCGAGTGCTAGCGACGAATAGATGAGATGCATCCTCTACATGTACAGTATCTACCGAGTGCTCGCATCCACTTCATCATTCAGCCTACACAAACACATCTGACTTTCCTGTCTCGAATCAATCTTTCGCCTGCTTGCCTCTCAATAATCCACAAACTGCATCTGGTGTACAGGATTGCCATCATCAGAAAGCTGATGTAAGACTTGGGAGCCTTTATTATTAGAACCCCAGTCCATCGGTCCTGTACCAATCCATCCACCTGCACCAAGAGTCCAATACTACAACAATATCATCCATATCCATCTTCATATCGTAAAGTGCATATTTCCATATCCAATTTCGGCATCTTAAATCTTGATCCTACTGTCACACGGTGGGGAAGGGAGGGGAGAATTATCGAATGTTTTCTGCATTAAATACTTCATCTATTTGGAAATTCCCACGACAGGTATTCGGTAGAAGGTGATATGAAAAAATCCCTTCAGTCTGGTAACTGTATATTAATCAGTCAATCAATTAACCCATCCATCCATCCATTCATCCATAACATATCTAAGAGGAACTTGTATTCCGCATGTCGTGACCCATAAAATCATGCCATGCTATGCCATGCGAACATATGAAGCTCCGATGGAAACTCGCATGGTGCCCTTTCAGCGACCACCACCGACAGAATCTATCCTGGAGAGGTAAATTTGAGAAGCCTCATTGCATGGTGCGGGACTCGTGCATCCATCCCATTGTGCTATGGTGATGGTGACATGGAATCAAAACGGACCGTTGAGTACCAGTCCTGGTGGTCGTTCAATTAGAGGTGGGAGCGGTGGAGGTGAGAGAAAATCAAAGTCCAGGTGATATTCATTATCCGATAGGAGCTGAAACGATTCCCATCGTCGACTTCATCTATCTCATGCTTCTCATCATTATCCTGCCGATGCTTGTGAAAAATGTAACCCCAGCAATAATAAATGAAATACTCTGCCTTGTGATTCTAGATCTCACCAAAAGGCCACCTAGGAACTCCCGAATGCTAGGTGCATCGGGAAAAGGGAGGCTAATAATGAATTCTTGGGGAGATCTTGATCACGTGATGACTAATCCTATTCAACACTAGTGACAAAGGCACGTGGTCCGGGGAACTTGTTCAAGCAGCCGACTTTCACTCGCGTTGACGCGACATCATTCTTCACCAACACATTCATTGAAGCACGAATTTGATAATTCAATTATCAAAAGTTCTTTAATCATGGGTAAAAGACCTGGTAGAGCGGCTGCCAAAAATGCGGCTGCTGCATTGAGTAAGTTGCATTCATCATTTCACCTGGCGCATAACATACCATTTCAAATAAATTCTAATCTCATCTCCTACCCAAATAGAAAACACTCCACAAACCTACGATGACCCAGAAGATGACCCCACAGCCGACGCCCCTCTATCCGACCCCGGTACTCCTCCCGAAAATGACGATGATGATAATGGGGAGGAGGAAGAACCTATCGATTCCGAGATCGAAGAAGAAGTTCCAGCGACGCCCATTCCTCAAACCACCATTCGCAAAAAGCGTCTAGGTAGACCCCCAAAGAATAAACCTCCAGGGTGGGATATCGATGATGGAACTACTTCTGAAGTAGCCACACCTAGTCGAGGAAGAGGTAGAGGAAGGGGTTTCAGAGGTGGTGGACGATGGGCTAGAAGAGGTGGTCCTAGTCATGTCACGCAGCAACCGGTCGATAAAGAGGGAAATATGATGGATGTTGTGAATGATGAAGTAGAATTACCTGAGGATGCGGAAGGAGAGAAAAAAGTCGATAAACTTGGTTATTTACAAGATGGTCGGGAATATCGCTGCAGGACTTTTACGGTTCATGGGAGAGGAAAGAGACTTTATATGTTATCGACAGAACCGGCACGTTGTGTGGGATTCAGAGATAGTTACCTCTTTTTCGCCAAACATAAAAGATTGTTTAAGATTATTATTGATGAGGAAGAGAAAAGAGATATGATTGAGAGGGAACTTATTCCTCATTCATATAAAGGAAGGGCGATTGGAATTGTTACTGCAAGATCAGTTTTCCGCGAATTCGGTGCTCAGATTATTGTTGGCGGCAAAAGAATTACAGATGATTACGAGGTTGCAAAAGCAAGGCTGGAGGGAATTGAAGAAGGTTCTTTGGCCGATCCAAATGATGCATTTAAAGATGGAGAAGCATACAACAAAAATCAATATGTCGCATGGCATGGAGCAAGCTCAGTATATCATTCCGGCCAACCTACCGTCCCACAAATCACCGGAAAGATGCTCGATGGCAAGAAGAGAAAGATTATGGTTAATGATGTTAATTGGATGTTGGAACATGCTCGAGAAGCTAGGTACGTTTATTATTTTACCACCTCAGAATAAGATATAAATGAGCTCCTCACTAATTATTCCCAAAGTCGATTTAACTCCGCCATCTCAGCAGTTCGTCGTCAAAATCTAAACGGCATATACGATCCCCATACAAATATCATGCAATACCCACGTACCATGCAACCAACCCACGCCCGCTGGGAACAGATGAACGACAACGAACCAGAATCTCACTCTACAGAATCAACCGCCTTCCCACCCGTCAAACCTTTCTTCTCTCGAAACCTCATGATCGTAGATACATACATGGAATCCTCGCCATCTACAAATTATGGAGTTCCGGGTCCAGATGGAGCAGGTTGGGATTTGGGCGTGGGGGGAAATCTCAATGGAGGTAAAAGTATGGGAGATAATCTCATGGGTATGGATGGTTTATGTGGGGTTAGTGAAGATATCCTCGATGTTCTCCCTGAAGATTGTCGGAGAGCCTTTGAGGAAGCGAAAGCGAGGGAGATGCAATGGAAGGGGAGTTGGGGGACGGAGAGTTTGGATGGTGGGAGGAGGAGTGTTAAGGTTGATAAAGGGTTAATTTTGTAGATGAGGATACTTGTTTGATTCAAAGTGCACGAGGAAGTGAGTCAGAAGAGAGAGAGAAAGAGAGAGAGAGAGAGAGCAAATGCATTATCGCAAAGACGAAAGATGAAAGACGAAAGAACGGTTCGTACTACATACGTACTTGTATGCAAACCCAACTTAAAAAGACCACAAATACGCATAATTGGGATGAATGGATCTATCTGCATGGTGTTGAGGCGTTGGGAGGAGGTAGGATGGAGGAAGTATGGATATGTATGTTATACTGTAATGCACGATGCGAAGGAAACTTCTATTGTTTAGGTAGTGCACGTTTATGCATTCATTCGATTCATTTCTTTTCTTTTCACTTACCTACATTACCTACCTCCCAAAGTAACTGATATGATAGAGAATGATGTTGAGTAGGGGAAGGATAGAAGAAACCCCGCCAAGGTCCGTGCAGGTAGCCGCAGGGGAATCTCTCGAACGAGGAAGTGATCGCATAACGTGGAAGGTCCATAGTAGTCATCCAACCAACGGAACCAATCTAATTTTATATACTGGAGTAGTTTTACCACGATATTTTCCATTCGGATCTTGAAGTATCTGACCACTTGGCCTGAGAGTTTGTAAGTTGTTGCATAATCATAATGTGAAATATGGCGTCGGAATAAATACCTCTTGTCCAATCTCAGTCTTAGGTTGATACGGACCATTTGTTTTCTGAACAAGTAGGAAGAACAGCCTGTGCTACAGATGATCATCCAGTCGATCGATTCTTCTTTCCAATTGGAGTGTTTGAATTTGGGTGTGTGATGACTGTACAATCCGCACTTCATTCTAGCATCTCGCTATGTATACACCTTTCCCCGCCCCTCCCATAGCTTCCACACCTTTCATTCTGCTGCGCAATTTTAAGTCCACACTCCGGTATCATTTCATAGTCTAGTGGTGTGCAGCCTCCTCCTCGGGTTCCTCCTCGAACCAATCAACCTCCTTGGCCTCAGCACCCCCCTCAGCTTGTCCCTCTACTTCCACTGTGCTTGCCTCGTATGCTGCCAATTCCTTTGCGATATCGGTCTCTTCTGGAGATGTAGGAGCCTTGGGTGGGGAGAACTTGAGGACTTGTCCCTCGGAATCGGAGGCCTTGACTTGGGGAGCTTTGTAGCCCTTCAACTCTTTAATGTAAAGATCTTGGACAAGGTCCGCTATTGATCAAAATTAGCTTCTGATTTTCGGGATTCGCTATGGGGATGATCGATCTCCTTGCCAGTAGTTTGAGGTAGAAAATGGTAGCTGAAAATGGGTTGTGAACATACCACGACGAACAGCAGTGGGAACAATGAAGGTTCGTTTGCTGATCATTTGCTGCCTCGCAACACGGGCGATTTGAGAGCGCTTCTGCGGTTAGTATCTGGACATTGTGGGCTGAGCGGATGGCATACCGAAGCGCGGACAGTTTGTGTGAACATATTGACAGGTGTGAAGGGCGTCAATTGAAGATCTCAAGGTCGTTGGCAAGTTCGGCGGGAGATTTGGAAGATCCTGAGAAGCGAAGTAAGGATCATGTGACTTTAAATGTCAAGCCTTTAATATGAGGCAGGAAATGGAGTTTCAACGCTTACTCCACCAGCTCCCGTTTACCAGCATCGATTATCGAGCATCCATATTCTTTTTCCTTTTGTAAAGACATACTCAGATGTGATACTCATCTGATACAATCAAACGTCAATATGAAGTGTCTCAATAATTGTTTGAGTTCATCGAGCACATATACCTCAATGCATGTAGGCGAATAGTAAGTCCACTGGTGGTCTTATGAGAAGTCTCGATCAATCTATGCACCTCTTTGAAGGATACATGGCCCATCGACCAGATCCTTTGATCAATTTTCACATGCTCCAGAGGCTCAAGTGTCACTGCTATGCATCTCATTCTCCTTTATTCAAAGCTTTTATAGCTAGAACACATAAAGACAACGTGGAAGTTCCATCCTTGCCTTCAACATGGAGATTCACAACACTACTGCAACTTATTGTCCTCTGTCCCGATTTATCTACAATGGCATCTTTAGAATCTGAAAATTCACAGAGAACGAAGTCAGAAGAAGGGCTACTTGAAAGGTTGTCTCATGTGATGGAAATATCAGAAGAGGACCGCATATCCTCTCCAAAAGGTCATTTTCTACCTCTAACCGGTCCTGATTTTGAACCTTCTCCAGTATATGATGAGAAAGAAAAATCTCCAGCACCGCCAAAGCTACTAATTCCACCAACTTATTTCCCTTCTGAGTTGTCTATTGATTCTGCAAAACTATTTGCCCCTTCTACTAAACCGTTATCTGCTCGAATATCGAGATGCTTATCACCCAAGGAACTTGATTCAAGCCCAAAGAGGATCACAGACTTCCCAGAGCCATCATACGAAAACACCGCGCACGACGTATTTACGGACCCACGACCTGCAACACCGCTTGGAGTATTGAATACACCATTTCCATATCCTAGCGACGATCATGGTTTGTCGGATCCATTATTCAAACCAGGTGTGTATCTTGGGACACTCAAACAG
Source organism: Monilinia aucupariae (assembly GCA_002162555.1). Taxonomy (NCBI): domain Eukaryota; kingdom Fungi; phylum Ascomycota; class Leotiomycetes; order Helotiales; family Sclerotiniaceae; genus Monilinia; species Monilinia aucupariae. Next base: position 231,085 of record NGKF01000007.1, read on the forward strand.
CCAGATCGCAAGAATGGCGATAGGAATGTCGTTTATGCGACTATTGACAAGAAGGCGGTATCATCTCCCAACCAGAGGAAATCAATTATACTAACCGCCCACAAAACTAATAAATATGGTGGACACTGTAAACTTAACCGAAACTCCAGAGTTAAGTTTGAAGAGATTGAACTCCGAGATGACCTAAAAGATAAATGTCAGACATATGAGGCAATGAGAGAACTTGTCGAACGCAGGATAAGTGGATGGTATGAGACATATGAGGTTCGTTATGCAAGGACATCATGATCAAATGTTATCTTCAAATTGTTACGGGTAAGTCAAGTAACGCCACAAGTGATATGCTTGTTGATATCATACTCAGATGCGCATCGACTCTGAATTCAAGCTAAACTCTTGGTGTCACATCTGGTGCTGGGACTCCGACGTTATCGGAGGTTGTAATGACAGTCCTCGGCATTGGAGACGTCACGGAAACGGTGTCTTTGGTATCCCATCATACGCTTAACGTTTTTCCTACATCGTCTTCTACAATAGATCTTGGGAAACCACCCGACTTTGAAGTGATTATACGGCTCAGGATCCTTTCAGAGGAGCACCTGGTGGAGGTCAAATTTCATAATTTCATCAACCAGCCGTGGATTCTGATCAGTCACGCACGAAATTGGTGAAAGAGAATGGCTATATAGGGAAAGGAAGAGGATCCTGGAAGTGGAAGTGGAAGTGGAAGTGGAAGTGGAAGTGGAAGTGGAAGTGGAAGTGGAAGTGGAATCAAAAATCCTCCTACTCGATATATAAGGTCTATTTTGAGTTTCATCATATGTAAACTTATAATTCCATGGGTTCATCTGAAGTTATCACATCATGCTTCAGGTTGTTGAAGCATGATCTTGAAGCATAATCTATATGAACTATACTGTACCTACCATTCAATCAACAAGCCACCGACAAGTTAGATGTCTTGAATAAACTTGAACCTAAACTCAATGCCATCAGACTTTTTGTAGATATGCAACCAAAAATGCTTATATGATTGGCTCAAGTCCAGCACATAACGTGACAATACCCCACCAGTTGTTATCGCGGGGTAAGGTCACGAGTAGGTGGTGGTCGAACGTTGATATCTACCCTTTGTCATTGTCTGCATTACACAATTAAACGTCACTTACAGAAATGAGGATATGTGAAGTTATTTGCATACCAGTGATATTGATACCTTTATTGTTGACAAGTGCAACCAAGTTCATTACAATAGGATATTTCCGAGCACGTTCTACCGATTCTTGACCTTCATCTCAATGTCTCTTGATCTACTCGAGTGAAATATAAATCTTTCATTTCCAAGCTAGACAATAGCAATTACAAACACAAAATACAAGTCTATAGACATGTCACCACGGGCAGATTCTCCCTCAACCACTACCCTCTCCACGACCTCCTCAAACCCACCACGAGTTCTCGTAATTGGAGCTGGATCCCGAGGTTCTCAATACTCCCGCTGCGTCACCGAGTCCACTCCGGGTATTGTCTCTGCCGTCGCAGAACCCATCGCATACAAACGACAACGACTTGGTTCGCGCTACATCTGGGGCGAGAAGCCTCCCACCGAAGGTCAATCCTTTTCCGATTGGAGGGAATTCCTTCGATATGAGATTGATCGACGAGTTCGGGCTTCCCGCGGAGAATCTGTGCCGCCGGGGGTCGATGCCGCTTTTATCTGTGTTTTGGATGAGTTGCACAAGGATGTTATCGTGGGGTTGAAACCTTTGAGATTGCATATCATGTGCGAGAAACCTTTGGCTACAACTTTGATGGATTGCGTGGAGATATATAGGGCAATGTTGCCGGATTATCCACGGAACAAGCAACCAGAGAGGATCTTCAGTATTGGGCATGTGTTGAGGTATAGTCCGCATAATATGATGTTGAGGAGGTTACTTCTGGAGGAGAGAGTGATTGGTGATGTGCTGAGTGTGAATCATACCGAACCAGTAGGATGGTGGCATTTTACTCATAGTTATGTTCGGTATGTTATCTCTTTCCTTGAACTCCGGGGTAAGGTGGTTAATGACGAAATAGTGGAAACTGGCGTAAGGAATCTACAACAGCCCCTTCTCTCCTCACCAAATCCTGCCACGATATAGATCTCCTACTCTGGCTTCTCTCTTCTCCTCCCCCATCTGATTCAACCGCATCCCCTCATCTCCCAGAAACAATTACCTCCAGCGGCTCTGTCCAACAATTTACCCGAGCCCGCAAGCCCGCATCTGCAGGCACCGCAACAAACTGCCTCTCCTGTCCCATCGAACCAGACTGTAAATACTCCGCAAAGAATATATACACATCTTCCAAGCTCAAGGGTTTAAAATCGCCCAACACCAACTGGCCCGTCGATATTTTAATCCCAGACATCGAAGACATCCAAATAACCTCTGGCCCCGAGGTTGCAGAATCAGCTCTCCTATCCATCTTATCCGAGGACTACAATTCCGAAACTCCAGCGTCCGAAATCGAGGCCAAAAATTGGTTTGGTCGTTGCGTCTACGAATCCGACAATACGGTCAACGATGACCAGTTCGTAACCCTTACATTCCCCGCCGATGCCTCTCTCAATCGCGGGGCTAAGCAAGCTGTGTTCCATATGGTATCTCACACAAAGAAGATTTGTGAACGATATACACATATCTATGGAACCGATGGGGAAATCTATGCAGATAGTACCACGATCAAAGTCGAAGATTTTAACACAGGCGAGGAAAAGGTGTATGAGCCAAAAATTACGGATGTTAAGAGTGGACATGGTGGTGGCGATGAAGGGTTGGTGAGGCAATTTGTAGGGGCTGTAAATAGTGTTATAAATGAGGGTGCGGAAGTAGAAGTTGCACAGAGGAAATGGGTAGGGTGTAGCCGTAAGTTTATCCCCCACTTCCATGTCACCCTCCCCCCTTTTTTCTCGCCTACATCAAGTACCAACTACTAACATCAAACCCCCCCAAATAAGTAGAAGAAGTAATTCGAAGTCACGCCGTCGTCTTCGCAGCCGAAGAAGCACGAAAAAAGAAACTCGTATTAGATTTTGAGAGTTGGTGGCATAGAGAAGTTGTAGGGAAACTGAGTGCTTAGATTTCACGGTGATGGGGCGTCTGGAAGATCGTTCGGAATCGGGATCATCTGGTGGAAATGGTATTTTTATCGGGATTTCTAATGGTTAGATTGGACTCAATGATTTAACTCTCCAAGAAAGATAGGAGAAACACAATAAAAACAATTGGCCAAGAACAAAGGAACATACTCGAGTACTATGAGAAATGTATTCGTTGATCGTGAAGATGATCAGGAAGAAAAAAAGAAATGAAAAAGAAGAAAAAGAAAGAGACGAAAATGAAAAAAAAAACGCTGAGAGGGTTATATTTATGCCTAAACGCCATGGTGCTGTACAGTATAATTTTATATCATGCCACGCCACGATCGCTAACGACATGATCATGATCTATATCCAAAGTAAAACAAAATACAACATGCCAATTCATTTCAATCATTCCTATCCATCACCACTCGTGACAGACAAAAGTTTCCTTCCAAGTGAACTCTGCTGATGTATCACTCACTACATAACAATACTCTCAACATGAATACCACTCGACTCCGCCTCTGCCTCCCTGCTCTCCTCATCTTCACTCTCCTCCGGTAAAAGGTCTACAATCCTCTTCTCTTCCACTCGTAGCCTCCGAACAGCTCTCTTCAAACCTTCCAACGTCGCACGTTCCCTTACAAGCATGGACCTCGCCAAATCCTTCATGGCTTTCCTACCCATCTTCTCATGTAAATCTTGCCAGCCTGCAAGTTCCGCCGCTACGACTTGTTGAGTGTATCTTAATTCCCTTCCAGTTTCCTCAACTTCTTCTTTAGTCCTTCGAACTTTATCTTCCTTTTCTTCGTTCAAGCGTTGGCGAGTTTCATCAAGGAGACCTAGTGGCCAACGAGTCGATCGGGAAAGTGAGTTGTAGGATCGTTCAATTGATTTCCGGGATGTAGTGATTGAGGATATGAGTGAGGTGGGGCGGGAGAGAGAAAGGAGCATGGCGATTATAGTGCTATGAATTGAAAGGATGTTTGTATGAAAAGTGGAGTATGGGGAGTTGGATGGTGGAGCAAGTGTTTGGGTGTAGGCCTCTATAGCGGAGATATGAGTTTGAGGGAGGAAAGTTAGAGTTGACATTGCACGAGTAGAAATTTTATAAGCATCGTAGAGATCTATATAGGTTAGCGATGTTCAAATGAGAGTTACTGAAAACATACCTGTGGTGACAATTGCCACCATATTTGCCCTACGTGCTACACTCTTGGTAGAATAGTTGACACTTCGGACCATATCTCTCGCGTGATCTACAAACTGCTCGACATCGCGGACATCAACAATTGGCTGGTATTCTTCTCGTACAGTTTCTACCCTTGCCTCGGCCTTCAGTTTAGACCTCTGCTCCATCATCTCTGCCTGTATATCTGGCACGAGGAAGAATTCCCACAGCATTTCATGTGTTGAGAAGGTTGCATGTGCTAGCAGGATCTTCAAAAATGCATCAAGATGAACCTGAATATCCCTCAAGACAGCCCTTGAAGGCCTTGAGGGGAATTGAAAAGGTGATCTCATCCCTGATATAGATGGCAGCCACGAGGCTGGATTTTCCAAAGTAAGTAGTTTAGCCAGATGCTCAAAGTCGGCCAATGAACGCCGGCAAGTGGTGACAGTAAAACTTTCATGAGCCGTGGGTGCCCCAGACTTGAGTACCAATCGAATAGTTGCATCCTCAACGAAATATGATCTGACTACAGCGGTAATCCTTCCATCAGTCGCTGGAAGACCTTGAAATAATATTAAATCGTCAATTCTATTCCGTACGTCGTCATCCTTAGCAAGCTCGACCGCCGTCAAGCCACGAAGTTCCTTGGCAAATATGTCTACTCTTGGATCCGTAAAGAGAGCTCGAACCATTTCTAATCGACCGTACTTGCTGGCTACCATGAGTGGTGTGAATTTCTTCTCATTCGTCGCATTAACATCGGAATCGCAATGAACAAGAAGTTGTAATGCTATTTGAGGATCGTTGACAATATGTAATAACGTGTTTCCTTTCAAGTCGACATGATCGTCTAAATGTAAGGGCTGATTGTCTCCCTGAGAGATCGTAGCTGCAGCAAGTGCTGCCTCTACCATGGGTCTATAATGTCCGTGGTCGTATGATCTACACAAGGCAAAAAGTGGCGTTTGACCATTCTTATCTTTCTGCCTCCAAGGTAATAAGCGCCCAACTCTCGGAATAAGCTCAGGAAAGTTGAACAAAAAGTGAGCCACACTCCTGCCGTTGATATCCTGCCGTGAGAGATATCCAATGAAGATCGATTCCGAGGCAGCTCGATAAACAAAATCTAATATTATATTAATTAGTTCAGTATGTCCTAACTGAACAGCAGCATTCAGCAAAGTCGTTCCCTCATTATTCGTATCTTCGAGGACTGCATGTAGTGGATAGTAATCATGTAATGACAAAAGATATCGAAGTGCTTCGGGCCTCTCATGCTGGACGGCCATCATGAGAACAGATTCACCGGATGAATCTTCAGTTTGCGACAATCGTTCTATTGATGTATCACCTTCGATGCCGCTACTTGTAGAGTCAATCGTGGTAGCCCGTGATCTGAAAGACATCTCAGAGCTGCTAGATAAGCTTCGTACATCCATAGTAACTGTTTTGGGCCTCCTCAGTGCTGGTAATCGCTCTTCATCTACGCCGTCATGTAAATATTGCCAAGGAAACACATGAGTAAGTGTAGATGCTTGCGAAATCCGAGTAGCAGCTCCAGAAGATCTCCGCCTAGCATGCCCATTCGAAGTATTCCATGGAGTGTTTTCATCGATGATGTCGTCTAGAATAGCTTCCTCATGGTCAGATTCTTCGTCCGAAGAGAGCTCTCGATCTGGCTCCATGATCTTCATCATCTCTTTCAGATCACCCTTCTTAGTTGCTGCCCATAATTTATGGTTCCGCCGACTAGCTTTCCGAAGACCTCCCGAGTCCCTTGCAAGGTATGACAAGACAGCTTCAAAAGTGCTCAGCGCATATCCCATCTCACCACTTTCCACATCATCAACAAAGATGAAGTGGCGCATATATAAAAGACGAGCCTGAAGATACCTAACCTGCGCTCTTATAACAACGATCAAAAGTAAGGAGACAAGAGTATCGGCATTGATGGTTAACACAGAGCTCACTTTTTCGGAAGAAGTGGGCCCTACCGTGCTTTTTGGAACCTCGATGATTTGCGTCACCGTTTTCAACGTCACAAGTAAAATATCCATCATTTGTTGTGGGCTTCCTGCTACACTCAATTTCCGAAATTCTTCGACAGCACGACCAAGGCGCAATGTGAGTTCGTGCTTTCCTTGATGGCCCCCTTGAATTGGTATACCAACTTGTGAAATATCCACAAATTCCATTTGCCTGATTTTTGATTCCAGTTCCAAGTCCTCGGGGCGTTTCATTGTGCATAGTCTTGGGAATAAGATGGTATCGTGCAATTGCTCTGTAACATAACGGTCAATCAAACGTTCCACAATTGGGCCCGTAAGATCAGTCGTAGCTCCCAAAAGGGAAAGTTGCTGCTTATCGACTGTTTGGAAAAGATCAATCGCAGATGTAACAGCGGTTTCCAAAGCTCCCCGCATAACATTCTCATCGTCCTCAGTATAGAAATCCGCAATATAACGTTGCACATGCCCGTTTGGTTGGGAAGGCGTCGAAAAACTATTAGACCGTGCTTTCTTCATTGCAGTAGCTATAGGTCCATCTGGTACAGGATCCGGAATGTTCGCAGCCGATGGCGGAGGTGGAAGCTTCTTTTCAAATACTTGGTTGAACTCCTTGAATAGAGCCTCCAAGCCAGGTTGCATTTGTCTCGCAATCATAGGGAAATTCGTTAGAAGGTCGCTAAAACTCTTGATATCCTTTTTGCGAGGAAGCCCATTCATAGAGTTGGCACCGGATATTGAAGGTGATCTGGCTGAGAGAATTGGTCTGCCATCCGGCAGCCTCGGGGCTAGTAGTGCAATAGTGATTTTGATCTCCTCGTATATGCCAACAAGAGGCCTCGATATGTAGTAGACAAGCCATTGCCGTGGTTCGAGCGAATCTGGATACCATAAAGTATCTGATAGAAGTTGCGCTTGGTTCAAGGTCTTGAATCCTGCCACAGGTAGTATCAACATCAATCTCCAAATAAGATTACGAACAACACCAACCTTTATTACTATAGACAAAAGCATCTTTGATCACGACTGTCCTTCCACTAACTGTTGTATACTGTTTCGCCTTTCCTCGATTCTCCCGCAATATTGGCGCATCCTTCCCTCCCGCGGTCGCAGCATGGTTGGCCGGTATTCGCAAGACATGACTGCCCAGGAAATCTTCCGATCCTGCAAGGTCTGCGTAAAGCGCGCCGGTTTCTCGATCGCGGGAGGTTAGGAGAACTTCGGTAGTAGGTACTAGTAATATCTAGAGAGCTATTAGCCACATGCCCAATAGTTTTGCCCAAAATTTCTGCTGAGGTGGAGCTATTAACAAGCTTACATGATGGTGTACCGGCGTACACTGGGTAGGCAGAGCACTCTTGAAGAAAGCACTTAGGAAAGGATTCAAGGGCTGCATTCATTCGACTTTCATTACCCCAAAAGATATAACGGCACCACAGGGTATCAGTCCCGTAACGCGAATAACCAGATGTCTTCTCTATCGTGGCGTCGTAAAGTTCGTAGATAGGTTGTGTTGCGATTACTGTGATGAGGATTCTAGAGCTTCAAGATGAATGAAATCAATGTACTGAGAACCAGACATTGACCAAATCCTGCCTAATCGCTGATGTCGCCGCTTTTTGGGGTTGGAGAATCCGTCTTTAGGAGACCAAACTTTCGAATAACTATTAGATCAGATCAATAATGGAATCTTGGTAAAGCAAGCTGGTTCTGCTGTACCTTCTTTTCGCTCGTACCCTGATGCGACCCTACCTCTACGGAGCATTCAAGATTAGAATACTGCCGTCCATAAGCCCACTTAGTGCACAACTCAAAATAATCACATGCATTTAACAAGGGTCATGGTCTTTGCTTGCTAGCGCAGATTGTAGATCATGTGATCTTCAGTCATCCCTTGCTCGGATAAAGTACTTGGTATCAAGCCCCACACTTCGGAATGTCTTCCTCCTCTAACTCAGAAATGGTCGGGAAAGTTAAGAAACGCATTCTCTGTGGCTATGGAGTCGATGTTGATGCCGTTGCAGGATGGCTAGGCTCATATGGCGGAGAAGACTCGACATCAGACATCAGTAGAGGTTCGTACAACCGCTTCATATGACTTTTCACTGTCAGGGGTTTTCTCATGTGCGCCGGTACGGAAGCTTTCAGTTGTTGGAACGCCTAATCATCGAATGAAAAGCTCATTTACATTGTTCTATCGAATATTGGACAATCAAACTTATATCCTTCAGGACTATTCGCTGGTACCATTGGCGTTCGTCGTCTTCTCAAGCTCTTTGAGAAGAACAATATGAAGGCGACTTGGTTCATACCGGGACATTCCCTCGAGACCTTTCCCGAGGAATGCGCAATGGTTCGTGATGCCGGTCATGAGATTGGTCTCCATGGATACTCCCATGAAAATCCCGTTGATATGACCCTTGAGCAGCAACGGGATGTGCTTGATAAAACATACAGACTTTTAACGGAATTTTGTGGAAAACCTCCAAGGGGAAGTGTAGCTCCTTGGTGGGAAACAAGTAAAGAAGGAGCGGAACTTTTATTGAGCTATGGAATTGAATATGATCATAGTATGAGCCATCACGATTGTCAAATGTATTGGCTGAGGCTTGGGGATACTTGGACAAAGATTGATTATAGTAAGAAGGCAGAAGAGTGGATGAAACCACTTGTCAAAGGTGTACCCTCTGGTATGGTGGAAATTCCAGCCTCATGGTACATTGATGATCTACCTCCCATGATGTTCATCAAAAAATCTCCGAATAGCCACGGATGGGTAGATCCAAAGGTTGTGGAACAGATGTGGTTAGATCATTTCGACTACTTTTACGAGAATTATGATGAATTTGTATTCCCTATGACTATTCATCCTGATGTCTCGGGACGACCACATGCTTTGAAGATGCAACAAAGGTACATCATTTGTTTATTATATACCTAGCTTGCATACAACAGCAGACTGACGAATACAGAATCATTGACCACATCAACAAACATGATGGAGTTCAATGGGTCACATTTGAACAGATGTCTGATGACTTCAAGAGTAAAAATAATCCCGAGCCAGGTGCAATAATGCCAGCAGCACCTGTGGAAATCCTGAAAACATAAGATAGGTCTATGTTTTTTGAAGCTTGACAGGTTGAAGGGGTGAAACACCGGGAGAAAGCTTTGGATTTCCCATTGCAAGGAGATGTTGGCTAAAATGATTGCTACTCGAGTACAATACAGACAATTTAAACTGTGGATATCAATAGCACCTGAAACTTGGAATCCCAATAGTTCCTCTCCAACTTGCGTCTAACAATCACCGTAATGTTCTCCGACTAACTCTACCATTCACTCATCCCTTTTGTTGAGTAGCCGAATACGTCTTAAAATGCTCCATAGGCGGCGTGCATATTGGAAGATTATAGCCAACATGAAAGTCTTTCTCAAAGCCTTCCGCCGCATCTGTATCATCAAATCTATTTTGCACAAAGAATTCCCCTATGCGACTCAGGCTCTTTTTCGAAATATCAACGGATGATGACGACACATATTTTGTATCGTTGCCCATCCCAGCACTATATTGTCGCACCCGATACATTGCACCGTCGACAACTGATCTTGGGATCGCTCCTCTTTGCTCGGGAGTTCATTTGTGATAGTTAGAATGGAGGGCGATCAACTGCTCGAATAGTTCCAGAACTTTGTTCTTTGCCTGACGCGTATCCCACAACACACTTCCCAGCAAGTCTTGTAAATTCCAAGTTGAATCCGCAATGCAGTTAAAAGAAGTTGGTGTGGGATCAGGTTCGGGGTTGAACAAAAGCGATCATACCTGCCACCTGCCCAAAAGCATATTAGTATTCACCAATCTCCCGTTCAGTCACTCTGTCACTGTTTTTTGGCAATCCAGAAACTTCATTTGATACAGAGTCTTATTCTCTCAAACTAGTTGGAAAATCTAAGCATGTAAAAGCGGATAAAAATCAGTGGACGGAATGATGCAACCTTTTACATTTCAAGACCAATTACTTCTAGTACCACCTGGCGTACTATGGTTCAAGATTATATCTTCAATATGCTCGAGTAAAGCGCATCTTCTTGTCGATGTAGGAACATTTGCACCTCCAAACACCGTACGTTAACAAGTTCTCTCACAAACAGTACCGGACCCTATGAGTGTCAGATGGTATAGTGTAGGATATCTCGAAATTGCGCTTGGCATGAGGTTATATTCTTTCATTAAACCCCAGAGATCAGATCAGATATATGTCGTGTTAAATAATCGATCTCCTGTATCGGTAACACCTTGGCCCGTAAACTTATTATCGGAAATTCGAAGTGTGACAATACTGCATTTTCCATTCCGAATGAGCGCGTTTGCAAGGGTTCCAGTTCCCTCGGCAATAGACTGGGCCTGGACAACCCCGGCAACGACTATAATTGGAACAAACTCGTTCAACCTACGGATGTGGTGCACGAATTCAATGACCGTATTGCCACTATTTATGACGGAATCTACCAAGATGATGTTGATGTTTCCATGAAGATGCTTGGGCTTAACATCCATAGGGTCTTTTGCGTGGAGGAACATGGCTAGGGGAAAGGCATCATTGACCCCAAGGGCCATGGGTTCTCCTCCACGCATCAATGCTACGATTAATGTTTGACTCTCATACGATAATCGATGTCCATTTGTTTGATGACCCTGAACATGGGGAATTTCGTAAGATTCAACTCCTATCACTTCAGATATGAACTCAATTGCCAAATACCGGCCAATGCTGCGATGGTAATCCCTAAGAGCTGGGCCTTGGTTCGTCGCATCGCGTGTAGGTGTCATTAACAGTTTCGCAACGTTCTTGCCAGTTGCATGAGAAATCTGAAGTTTTGTAGGTCGACTCTCAAGACGAAAGATTGAATTTAGAATGATTGGGTCGTTTAGCTTGATCAAGGGAAGCTTTTTAGTATCCAGAAGTGGTGATGCATTGTCGGGAAGCATAACCTGGAATGCCCGAAGACCTTCGTTATCGATGGCATTCAATAACTCCACATCCATTGTCTTGCTCCTCTTATGTACCTCACCAACCACAACAGTCGCATTGTTTGCTGCCTTTAACATATCCAAGTCCAGTGGACTATCTCCAAATGCAAAAACATACGTTCTGTGGGTATGTTTTAAATGATTGACCAACGAAGCCTTTAATCTAGGTGTGACAACAATTCCATCTGCGATACGTCCTCCTGCGATGATCTTGACTGACTTGGATAAACCTTCTCCCTCTAGAACGTTTTTCCATATGCAGCGCAGTCCGCAACTGATAATCACTGCACCAACATGCTTCTGTTCTGTGGCCAAATGAAGCAGAGACACAAATTCCGGATGTACTCTGACGATCGATGCTACTTCGTGGCAGATATCTTCAAACTCTTCCCTGCCCATTAATTCCTCGTAAATGAGAGTGGCTTGTCGAAATGCTGTGTATGAATAACCCAATTCACTCTTGAACAAAGCCTTTAGTGGGTTTTCATGCTCAACATCATCCGACCTATGTCTTGCCATCCATATTTGCCAGAACAGTTCGCCAGTATCCTCTGGGACCAATGTTTTATCGCCATCTATAACCAGCACCGTCTCCAATTGACCTTGTGAAACGGCGACGAAATCGTCAATTTCACTCTTAGCATGAACAAGGTTCATTGATTCGGAATGCTCCATGAAATTATACAATAAGGTTGACACCCTATCCAAGGGATCCGAAGTATGTACTGACGTGAACAAAATGTCATTTTCAGGACAAACTTTGCCTAAGCCGGCGACCTCCATTTGCATCCATTTTCGAAGTTGTTTCCTCAAGACGGGGGAACGGTGTTTTTTGTCGTCCTTGTGACGATATTGCTGAATGATATCGACAGGTATATCGAGGTAGATTATGTGAGTATAGATGATTGAATCATTAGAAGTCCAGACTTTTACAGGATCTGCTTTCTCATCGTCCCAGAGCATGAAGTGTCCGGCTATGACCACAACACGACCTTGATCTGTGTGCGATCGGATCGTATTGATGGCTTTCTTTCGATGATGCTTTTGCTGTGCTTCATCCATCTTTTGAAATACTTCAAGGCCACCGGTAACACACTCGGCGATCAATTCTGACCCGTCGATAAAAACAAATTGCTCATTCTTCTTGAATCTTTCTTTCAATTGCTCTAGCAAGAATGATTTACCGCATCCAGAGATACCATAGAGTCCGACTACTGTACCTCTCTTCCAGGGATGGCATGGTAAAGGAGAAGCTGCGGAATCTGTCATTTGACTTGCCATTGTATCGGAATTCTTTTGACCTTTTCCGTGTTGAACATGAAATTCGCCTCAGTGAGTTATGGAAAAGAGCAATTCTTTTTCTTCCTTTATAGTTTCCATTATAAAGATATTTTGCCTTAAGTCACCTGGTTTCGAATGCTTCCACGGAGGCTTGCATACTTCTGCATATCTCCACGTAACAAAATACAAACCAGTTGCCCGATCAAACTATCACAATTTGTTTGCCATGAATGGTTTGGGATTCACTATACTTGAATCAAAAATCTTCACCTTTCCTTTCCATATCTCCTTCTCAACCAATACAATCTCCTGCTGTATCCGCGTACTAGTTTTCATCCGAATCATCCTCGCTCTCAATCTCTTTAAAGAGCATCATCAGCTTTTGGCAATTCTCATACCACGGATCTAAAGCCTCTGGTATATAATCTTCATCCCAAGGACCCTTAACTTTATTCTTTCCCTGCATATCATACTCCGGGCTCTTTGATTTTTCAACCCGATCACCAATCGCAATTCTAATCTCACGCGCCCAAAAGGAATATTCGGGTGAGAAACGATGCCTAGAAAGAGTTTTGTATAACCCAGGAAGTATACTGGCTTCCCCTGCATAATACTGCATAACTTCCGAAACCATAGGACGTTTTTCGCGTATCTGCATACCGACTTTCTGCAAGGCTTCTTGTGAATATTTTCGTTCCAATTTGGCAGATTGGGGTAGAGGACTATGAAGCCCGACCATTTAGCCAAGCCTCTCAAGTTATCTACTCCTCCCATTCTTACAAACTAGCTCCATGAGCTGAATGCCTTGCACTACTTTTTATGAGATCTCGCATTGGGTGAACAGAAAATGAGAGATATTGCGGACATCGAAGACTATCAGGTGTATGGATGAATTTTCGAGGATTCCTTTGAGGGAGAAAATGGGGAAAAGATGAGCGGTTGAGTGGAGTGGTGTGGAGTACGTATTGTCCAGACTCACTTCGCGAACGTTGTCCATGTTATAAGCGTGCTTCAGAGCCAATCTTAAACAAAGAAGAGCTTTTTCAAATTGCATATATGACGTTCTGGTATGGAGTAGGTTTCTTGTTCACGCTTGTGTACACTTAGGCAAAAGGAGACCCACTTGGGATCTGCTCCGATGCAGAAATTCCTTACCAGATAGAAGGTATGTTCGAATTGTCTTGGCAAAGAGATGCAGATAAGTCATCTCACCGTAGGAAGGAAGGTGAATGGCCGACAAATTTCATTAATATTACCATCAGGTCTAATCAGTCAACAGTCATACCCGATGTCTCCAGGAAACCTATTTGGTCATATTTAAAATGTCATGATTTGTCTATGATTACAAGTCTCGCCGTGCAAGCTATGCCAAACGCCACTAAGAGTGCTACACTATGCGTAGAAGTTGACAGTGTCTGTAAAGGGTCAGTATTGGAGCGAAAAGATTGCAATGAATTGATAGAGACATACCCTTCTTCTTGGCTTGAACCTCCGCAATGGCATCAACATAATGCTCGTGGCTGATCTTGTTTTTTCCCATTCTAAGAGCAATCATACCAGCTTCCACACATACCGCCTTCAACTGAGCTCCACCAAACTCGTCTGTACTTCGTGCCAATTCGGGCCAGTTGACAGCATCATCAACAGTCATTTTACGACTGTGAATCTTTAAAATCTGGGCGCGAGCTTCTTCATTTGGTAGAGGGAACTCAATCTTTCGGTCAAGACGACCAGAACGAAGTAAAGCAGGATCAAGGACATCAACTCTGTTGGTTGCTGCCAATACCTTAATGCGATCATCCGAAGCGAATCCATCAAGTTGATTCAGTAGCTCCAACATAGTTCTCTGTACCTCACGATCTCCACTCTTCTCACTATCGAAACGCTTCGTACCAACAGCATCCAACTCATCGATGAAAATGATTGCCGGTGCCTTTTCCTTGGCCAATGCGAAACAATCACGCACTAACTTTGCACCATCACCGATAAACATTTGTACAAGTTGAGGACCAGCGAGTTTGAGGAAAGTTGCATCTGTTTGTGCGGCGCAAGCTCTTGCGAGTAGTGTTTTTCCAGTACCGGGTGGACCATACATAAGAGCACCTATAAATGTTAGGATAATTGTTTGATGGGGGTATCATATGTAACAAACCTTTGGGCGCCTTGATACCAATCTTCTTGAAGCGTTCAGCTTCCTTCATTGGCCATACAATTGCTTCAACCAATTCCTCAATCTGCTTGTCCAACCCTCCTACATCTGTGTATTTTTCTGTGGGCTTCTCGTCAACTTCCATTGCCTTGACTCTGCTATCATATTCCGCAGGTAATGTATCCAGTACGAGATATGAATCCTTGTTGACACCAATCAAATCACCTGGCTTCAACTCATCTGGATCCACGAGACCGATTAATGGTAGGAATATGGTTTGTCGAGTGGAGGTTTTGATGACTGCGGATTTCCCAACTCTGGTAGCATCGAGGTCGATATTCGCGCCTTCTTCAGCAGATTCAGCTGTTGGGTCCAAATCAAGTAGCTCAACAACATTTCCAACAAGGTATGGTAATTGTCTGCAGAATGTCAGCATGCTAAATTGTGATGACAGCCTGCAAAAGAACCTACCTGTTGTTTTCGATCTTTTCAAGATTATCCTTAATCTTCTCCCCCATTGTAGCCTTCTCATGTGATAACCGTTGAAACTCGCTCTTCATAATTCGGGAATCATTCTCTAAAAGTCGTCTTCTCGTGAGGATATCTTGTGTACCTAAGCTGTAGATCTCTTCATCTATAGGGTCCTCTTCTTTCTCAGCTTCTGCATCCTTCATTTCAGCATCACCATCATTGGCTTTATTTGGCTTCTTGTCCTTGTCGCCATCATCCTTCTTCTCTTCCTTCTGCTCTCTCTCAAGATCATCGAGATCTTCTAATGTAGACATTTTAAAGTTTGAGTTATGGTTGAGAAGTTCGAATAAAGGTTACGAAGTGAGATTTGAAGAAAATATGATGGTGATGGAATAGCAGTAGATGTTTTGAATTGACTTTGAATGTTACTTGAATATCTAAGAGCTTCCAAACCGACCTGGAGCTTCGACGCGGTCCATTATTAGCGAGGAGCAACCAACTAGATAAGTAACTGTACCGTAAGGCAACCAAGAGAAGGCGCGGCTCAAGGCTGACAGAAGAGAGCAGGGTGATATCACGTGATTTGATTACCAATCTAGAAAAGCTTAGCTTCGATGCGGCTGGACGTGTGTCATGCTTTGTCTTGCTTGATTGTGAGAATCTTTCCTGTTCAACGTCAGCCATAACCTCTTCGACAACCATCACCACCGCTCGCTCGCTCATCAACAGAAGACTTGTAACATTATCGTTCTCAAAAGAATCTCAAAGTTGCCGGTCATCTTTCAAAGGATAATTCTGACAGCTTCCAGTAACGATTTTGATACATTATTCACGGACGCCTTTATTGGTCATTTGTTCTGCGAAATTCTTCAGATACGTCGACGAAAGCAGCAAGCGTACTCTCCATTCTCACACTCTTCTACCTTACGATAGATACCCTTCTTCATCAGCTCGAAGTTCATCTTGACGAAGGCCGCGCATTCAGTCGAATTACATCTTTCTCTTCATTAAAGACGAAAGACGACAATCACATCATCGACAAGTGTTTTTGACGTCGCGAAAGCAGTTCAAATTACCATTGAACCCTTACCATTTTATTCTTCAACTTCTCGCCACAAAGTATCTTCTCCATACCGCTTTCCATTTACCCACCAATATCTCATCGATACACATATTCCATCTTCCTTCTGGATATCAATTCTTCACCTTCAGTTTGACTGTCCTTGAGGTTAATCACCGCTATCGGACTCATCATCTTGATTTCGATTCACTAACTTAACCTAATTTCCCCACAATACCGCCAAACTGCATTCCCCACTTTTCATCAAGGTTTCGACTACAATACTCTGCGATAAACCTACGAGAGATATCAGGACTCGCCTCGCTGTTACCCGCAAGAGATCACAGGTCAATCGCAAGCCAAAGAGACGTCCCGTCTTTAACAAGTTTGACAATATTTATCTACCAAAACCATACAAACCGAAGATGATTGGTCCATCAATGGACAAAAATACGGAATGGAGTCAGAATTTGAATGTTCAGGTTATGTGTAAGGACTGCAAGGAGATTCCTCCAAATCTCGTTGAAGAGTTCTCTTCCGGTGATTTGGTCTGCGATACTTGTGGTGTGGTTATTGGTGATCGGATTGTCGATACCCGTTCTGAATGGCGTACATTCTCCAACGACGATCAAGGAAACGATGACCCATCTCGTGTCGGTGACGCTGCTAACCCTCTCTTGAATGGTTCTCAACTCTCCACCACAATCGCATTCGGTGATGCCAGCGTCCGCAGTCGGGAACTTTATCGTGCTCAAGGTAAACAAGGCTCAGATAAATCAACCAAGGCTCTACTTGCCGCTTACAAAGAAATTGGCGCTCACTGCGATGCTGTTAACATTCCAAAGAACGTTTCAGATACCGCAAAGCATCTCTTCAAGCTTGTCGATGACGCCAAAGCATTCAAAGGTAAATCCCAAGAAGCCATCATCGCTGGCTGTATCTTCATCGCTTGTCGTCAGTGTCTTGTTCCCAGAACCTTCCGTGAAATTTACGCCTTGACAAAGGTTTCGAAGAAGGAAATTGGCAGAACTTTCAAGGCACTTGAGAAATTCTTTGCTTCTGATAGTAATGCCAAGAAGGCGACCGCTGAAGCTACTGGTGGTAAGTTGTATAAGCTGATGATCTTATACTGGTATATATTAACATCGCTTTCAAGCTCTTGCTGCGCCAGATGGTTACCAAACAACCACTTCCACCAATGCCAAAGACCTATGTACTCGTTACTGCAGTCAACTTGGTCTTAAGAGCCAGCAATTCGTCAAAATATCCCAAGGTCTCGCTGAAAAGGTTTCTACCGTCGGTGATCTCGCTGGTAGATCTCCTTTGTCAGTCGCAGCCGCTTGCATCTATATGGCATCAGCTCTTCTCGGAAAGCCAAAGTCTGCCAAGGAGATATCCCAAGTAGCTGGCGTTAGTGATGGTACCATCCGTACGGCATACAAATACTTGTATGCGGATCGAGAAAAACTCATTGAACCTGAGTGGATTGCCGATGGCAAGGGCAAAATGGATAACCTACCGGTCAGCTAAGTGGGTGATACCACAAGACCTACTGGACATCTTTTTGCTATGGGATTGAGCTTATTAAGGCGAAATTTGGGCGTAACGGAAGTTTCTTTTGCTTTTTGGTTGTCTGGAAAGGTTCGATTCTTTGGCGTAATGGCCTCATATTCGAGATTCTGAGTTACAGTTACAGGGCGAGAATGGACCGAAAATGTCCTGGCTTCTAGAGTTCGTGAGTTACTTACTGGCGCAGGCAGAGAGAGGGGCTCGACGCTCATCTTGACGCTCATTCTTTTATGGAAGATATTACAAAAAAATGGGATCGTTTTAATAAGCAACTGTTGAATGTTTAGATAGAATAATGCATCTATCCCTATAGAATTGTTTCTGATTTTTTCATGTGCGATCTCTCCATGCGCCGTCGTCTTCGTATTATGATCATAAGCATTTCAATGTTTGATATATTTTCAATGATTGAAAGTATGTATGAAAGGGGAAGATAATTAGATATACGAGTAAAATATATAAATTATAGATTTGGATCTTAATGTCCATATGCACGAATACTCGAGTAGTTGAGATGAGCCTTCGGATTCCTCCGTAGATACCTCGGCATAAGAGAAACGGCCACCAGTGGACCGAAGTGTGGGGATTATATAAATGGAATTCCGGGGTAGCTCAAGCTCTTAATAATCTCCCTCTTCCTCTTCCCATCTCCCACATCCCATATTATTCCATATCTTCCAATTCGATCATCAATTCTCAAACTTCAATTCAAACTTTATAGGATAATAATCAAAGTACTTACAATCCAATCAAAATGTCAGGTCCAGGGGCTGGTTTCGAATATCCTCCAGAGGAGGTTTCTTGGCTCAAAAGAGATGTTCTGCTCTTTGCTAACAGCATTGGATGTAAGAACGATGAGTTGCACTTCTTATACGTATGTTTCTGATGGACAATTGAGAGTGTCATATTCTTATCAAGTTATAGGAACTACATCCTAACTTTGCCGTCTTCCCAACTTATCCTGTTCTCCTTCGTAAGACACACTCTTCCTTTCGTTCCATCAATCTGCTGACATCTCCCAAGCATTCAAAGGCACAACTCAAGAAGTCATTGACTTCTACGCTGCCTCCTCCGCAACCCCCATTCCCGGTGTGCCGAAATTCGACTACACACGTGTCCTTGATGGTGGACGTTCAATGACTTTCCTCAAACCACTTCCTCCTACTTCCGAGGGTAAAACCTTCGAACTCCGCGCTAAAGTCATCGGTGTGTATGATAAAGGAAAGTCAGGAACCGTTGTTGAAACACAACAAGAGATCGTCGATAAGAAAACTGGAGAGGTCTATACCAGGGCCGTTGGAAGTGCATTCTTTGTTGGTCAGGGTAATTGGAATGGACCCAAAGGTCCAGCGACTCAAAATTTCCCTCCACCCGAGGGAAGAAAGCCGGATGCTGTGGAGGAGCACCAGACCACGAAGGAGAGTGCATTATTATACAGGTATGTTTTAATTTGCTGCGTATCATACGAGTAGGATACCAGGCTGATCAAATTCAAATAAAGACTGAACGGTGATTACAACCCTCTACACGCAACACCTGAACCAGGGCAGAAGATGGGATTTGGAGGTCCTATCCTGCACGGACTTTCATCATGGAATTTCACTGCTCACGCACTCCTGAAAGCTATTGGTGGTAGCGATCCTAAGAATATTAAAGAATTCTCATGTCGATTTGCATCACCTGTTAAACCGGGTGATAAATTGATCATCGAGATATGGAGAACTGGAGACTTCAAGGAAGGATGGGAAGAAATTCGTTTCGTCACAAAAGTAGAAGGTGGAAAGGTTTGCCTGAGTAACGGAAGAGCTTTAATGAAGGCAGTAGGTAACAGCTCCAGTGATTCTCAGAAGAGCAAGTTGTAAATTACCTGGTATATTTGGGCGTTCAATCTAGGAAGGGTGTACAAATGGAAGGATATAATTTGATTGATTTTAACCCCTGAGCCCTTGTAGGCAGAGTGAAATAGGACATTCAAGATAATAAGTATTATTTCCTATGTTTTCTCAAGCCCTCAAAGCATCTTTTCTCTCTTTCATCGAGTTCATCTATTTTCTGTTACCTCCTTCTAATGCCTTTTTTTGTCCAAGGTCATCGCGTGCGAGTTTTTTTCTTACACGGGAAAGTAACCGATTGTCTCTATCCACAGTTTTGAACTCTGATATTGCACCTTTTTACTCGTACATGTTTCCAATATAACCTACCATCCATCTATACTATACTTCATTCCCTTCGTTTCCCTTTTTAAATGTGTGAATTTCAAAGCCCCTTGAACGCCTCTCAACAAACTCCAATACTTCGACAGAAACTGGGGATTGTATTGACGGTGTGGGCAGAACGGTTGTATACACATTTTGCAGGTTGGAAAAATGGCTTCTGCGCGCGTGCAGACGAGCGAACAAGGTCGGGATGAGTGGTTTGTGGCCATGTAATGAATTTCATTCCCAAGGTCCTCCCCGAAGCCCAATACAAGAACAGCGTCCCGGTGGGACCGACCACCGTATCTATTGAAGACACCCACCAGAAAATCATCAAATTCTTCTACCTTTGTTCCCTGTTTCTCATGAATCTCGAGGATGAACTCCTCTTTGGAACGACTATATGGTATGGGAACATATTCGGTGATGGTGCGATATGAGACGCTGTTCAGGGCTTGTGCCCCAAGTATGGAATGATCCATAAAAGGAGTGGAGCTCATTGGTGAACTAATCGGTCCATTCTGAAGTATTGGGAGGGATGAGGGTGCTCTGAGCAAAAACAGTCTTACATACGTGACCATTATGTGGGCAAGCAAGAAACGTTGAAGTTTAAAGATTCCTTTTGTTTGGAAGAGATGGCCATCAAAACCGAGAAGGAAGCGGCCCCCTTATCACCAGTTCTCAATATTGATCAAAAATTCGCATGAAACCCATACTCGAGTATATAACTCTCCATCCGTACTCGAAGGATCAATCATCCCGGACTGATTCATTTTCCTACTTCTCATCGGGCAGTCTATCTCACACGAGGATTTTTAGAGTGTGGAGTCATTGTGGAAAATGAAATCATAAGTAGAGTCTAGCTCCTGTATTATTTTGATATTGCTTGTCATGCACATATAAATCGGGGTAATCATATCCATATTGTCTGCTAGCAAACTAAAACATTCCATATTGAAATGGCGCCTCTACCAAAAATGAACCACTCCTCACTTTCTTTGCATTCCCCTTCATGCCTTCTCACCTGTCTTCTGAAATTTTTCATTAATATTCATATGGAAAAAGTGCGCCACCTATTACTTGGCAAGAACGGCGTTCTCGTCAGTCTTATCGGTCTTGGAATTCCCCGATAGTCATCGAATCAAAACCTGACAAAAACTACATGCTTTGAGAACATACAAGCAGTATGCAACATTGATCACGATCTTCACATTGACAGGGATAGAGTTATAATGTGTAGTGCACTAGCCAGCTCCAATCACCCTTGCAATGGAGCCCGGATAAATTGGCTCGCTCCAATTCTCCTTGTGCTGGAGCTGCAGCGGTGCCCTACCGGTATCTAAATTAACACAAGAGATTGAAGACGAGAACGCATTTCAGAGTAAGAGTAGATGGCATGGTCATTCAGCCGAATAAATTATGAAATCAATCTTGCAATAGACGAACGGAGGCACCTTGTCAAATCATCGACCTCAGGCCTCAAGGAGACAGAGTGCGCCACTGACGAGGTGTAGACTTCCTGTGATTAAGGCTTGCATGCCGTTTTTCTCCATTCCAGTCTCCCTAGCCAGAATTAAAGCTTCCTCAATCGTGCGCTCGCATGTCACTGTAGCTGTGGGATCAAGCTTCTTCCAGGTCTCGGCATATAGCCCTTGAACTTCGAAGAGAAGCGGTTTCTCAGATTTCTGTCTATAAAGAATTTCAGCTTGCGTTCCTTTCTCTGGCGTGTGAGGAAGTACCAATCCTAGTTTGGCCATCTCGCCTCTCATCATAAGAAGTGAAAATAACATACTGCATGCGGATTTTATGGTGTTGCAGAGATCTTGCGACACTTTCCAAAAGCGCTGTGCCGTCTCGCTTTGAAAAATGGCTGAATAGATGCGTATCGGGGGAATATTGCCACTAGATATGGTTGTTACAATTTCTGCATGTCACGAATTGGAACAACTTACTTTTGATTGTCCACGGCCGTCTCGGAGAACCACTCCACAGTATATGGTAAGCTTAATTCGTTATGGGCCCCATCAAGAAACCATTGACAGTTTCCATGGATTATTTGCTGATACCGGCCAGGCCAGGCAAACTGTTCTATACCAGCAGTGATAGAATTTTCCGTAAGACTTTGTTCAGGCACCATGACGGATAGCCAAGCGCGAACTATTGCGAGAGCCAGAGAACAATTCATCCTCTGGGCTTTCGACTGTAGTGCCACCACGTTGGTCGGAAGTGTAGAGTTATCTCTCACAAATTCTAGCACAGCATCTTTCTCTGCTGCTCGCTGCTGAAGGATTGTATTAACCTGTACTTCTTGAATAGTCGAGAAGGCTAGACTTGCTGCTTTGAAGATTCCTGCTTTGTGCCAAGCAATATTTTGTATTGTTGGACCGAGCAGC
This sequence comes from Monilinia aucupariae, assembly GCA_002162555.1. Lineage (NCBI taxonomy): Eukaryota > Fungi > Ascomycota > Leotiomycetes > Helotiales > Sclerotiniaceae > Monilinia > Monilinia aucupariae. The sequence goes on from NGKF01000007.1 coordinate 253,542, forward strand.
TCGATGTGATCCAATGCAATTGGTGTAACAGCAGTTACAGGCGGCTTCCTTATGATATTCGTAGCATCATACTCTCCTCCAGAATGAGTTTCATAGATTGCTACATCCACCTTTTCCTCGATAAACACGTGGAAGGAGAGGAGAGTCAAGAGTTGGAGATAGCGGGGAATATCCAAGCTGGGTGTGGCCTCATCCGGCAGTTTATCCCAGATTTCGAAAAACCGCGTTGAGAAATGATCCATTGATATCGGCTCACCGTTAATTCGAATTCGCTCACGTATATTTTTCATATGTGGTGATGGATAAAGCCCAACTTTTCGTGGATATCCGGTGGCATCCCCATGCGCCTTGAGTATCGATGCAGCGAATGCACAGGTACTGCCTTTCCCTTTTGTCCCTGCAACGTGTATGAGGTTCAAATTATCAAGCTCTTCAACCTGTAATTATTTTCAGTAAAATTCCTCCATCTTTTATCAGAGTGAGCGAATACTGAGTGGCCAATTAATTTCAGCCATTCCACCATGTCATCCGAACCACGCATATCGTCCAAGTTAGGCTTTGCGACTGCTCTTCTGCTATTCAGGCAGTGTATAGCATTCTATGGTCGATTAGCATATCAAGCAAATTTCCTGAAATTCTATTTCTAACATCGTAATTCTTCTCCATTCTCGACGATTTCGCGATTGAATGATGGGGGCTGCCATCGACGATTATGCATTCCGATGAACGCCTGATTAATCCTCATTGTATTTATATATTCATCACGCTAAAATGACGCGCTGCATTAACGTCGTAGCAATTAGACTATATATATGTAGTATATCTCAAGTCTATTAGATTATTTATGAAAATTGTTACATGCAAATCTGTATTTGTATTCATCGGGTATAAATCATATGATCTATACAATGACTACTAGCGCGTGGCTAGCCATGCATGCTAGTAATAACTTGGCTGGTTTAAATAGCTTTGTTTGTAGCTTTAGATTCTACTCTTTCAACATCTTGAATTCAGACCTACTTAAAGCTTATTCCAACAATCCTAAACTTATACTGATTGTAAACTTCAAGCTTATCAATATTTTGTTCGATTTATTCTTTTAAGCAAGTCGTTCTTCTATCTGTGATCCTTGTTTTAACACTCAACCTCAACAGATCACAGACTCTGGTCATCGCAGAATCTTCGCAATGGGACCCCTGAAAGTTACAAGCACGAGAAAACCGCATTCAACCTCTTGTTTTAGTTGAAGAGAGCTGTTGAGACTATAGCTTTCCGTTAGATAACGCGCGTGGTAAGTTGTAACGAGAGGGCGCGTTAGATGAAAGAGTAACCAGGGCCTTCAGGAACTACGTCAACCGGATTTTACAAAAGTGCTTTGATAATAAAGATCACCAGATTCTCTGCGCTATTATGATATAGACATGCCTTACAATCAAGTACTTGAGAATGATAGAAATCCAATTATCTGGCGTCCATTTGAAAGATCTCGCATTCAACCACCATTGTTCCAGGAAATACGTTCCCATTCCTGGCATAAAAATGCCGAGGCACCTGTTCGCTTAAGATATCATTTGCCGACAAAAAAGTCGATCGGCTTTCCGTGTAACTTCGAAGCTCAAAATTTACAACAGATAAAAAGAGGTAGATGACGCCAATATAAAAGTTCCCCTCCGAGAAAGTTGCGTATCCTTTGGTTAGAAGCATTGCGTTGTCTAAAATTTGGCGAGTTTCGGAACATTTCAATCTATACCAACTGACGCGCGCGAAGCCAATCATAGAACGAACATGGCCTAATTGATCGGCTACATCAGGGCTGACTATCCCATCATAGATGTCGAGAAGTTGTCGAAAGATAGTCTTGGCCTCCTCTAATTTTCTTTGCTCGATGTCGGCTTCTGCCAACGGGAGAGCTAAACGTCGGAAAGCTCTTAGGTTTTGCTTGCCTCCAGCTCTTAGTCGCTTGACCTCATCGCTCACCAAATTTTCTGCCACGTCGGGGATTTTCAGTTCACAGTAGACATCGGCTAGGTGATGCATGATATGATAGCGACTCTCGCCGCCAGGAACTGTTTTGAGACATTCCTCAAGGCAATGGCGTGCGTGTGGGAATTGAGCCCTGTATCGCGAAACTCTGCCTATTACAGTATTCTTTAATCGAACTATTTGAAGCTCAAGACCAGAAGGTGGTGAGCTTTTTACCTCCCACATTGTAAGATATGATGTAACTTTATCGAATTCTTTCCTCAAGGTGGCATTTTCCGTCAGAGAAAGGAGTAGCCGTCCATACGCGTAATGTGACCTTATATCTGTAGGGTCGAGGTGAATGCTCTTCAGACTATCTTGGATCAAAACATCAGATTGATAATGATGACCCTTAAACCGCAATGACATACTCCTCCGATGTACAATAGCCATCTGCAGGTAAGCTGGTAACTTGGGACCTTGAATCTTATCTAGCATCAGAAATAAGACCTTTGCACGGCACATACCAACTGGGGTATATGTTGCCAACGATGCTTCTATTAAGCTGTCACGAACATGAACTGGTGGGGCGGGGCAAGGCGCTTCTAGAACATATCGGCATGTGTGTTCAAGAAGGGGAAATAAAAGTTTTCCAAGGGCCTGAAATCTGCATGTTATAGTCAGCCTTGCAGCTCAGCCGCCGTGAAGCCATACAACTTACGAGGGCTCTAAGGTCTCATCCCGAGGATAGATATGGGTCATGAAAGTCAAACCCAGAAGCTGCAGTTCCTGATGTTTAGAAGATTGAGATATGGCGTACTGTGACTGATCGCTGATCGAGTACACTAGGGAGCCATCCACTAATTCACCCTGCACAATTGAACCCAGCCGAATACAAGATTTGATAGCCTGCTCTAGTTTGATTTGACTTGAAAATGATAAACAATCTGCTCATCAATTCCGGAATCACGAAGGGAAATTTTTTGGACTTGGCCACGGGCATTCCATCGTTTCTGTTCCAAGGATCCACGAAAAATTATATCCCGTCTGATTTGAGAACATCCCAAAGAATACAAGAGTAACTGAAGGCAACAGAGGGAAGAACCTGTATGATTGTAAGAATTCATAGACCAGACCGGCATTTGAATAGCGAGGTTGTTGTGACGTGACATGGTGGTATTCTTCGAGGGCGATGGGGAAATGCATGGTACATCGGATTTCGAAGATAACGAAGTAGGTATGTATTTGCAAGATTGAAAAGCCTGACTCTGCTGGAGTGTGGTGATTTCTGCTTTATCTTGTCCGGATATAGTGTTGTATAGTAGTCTTCGAGGGATATCTTGTGTATGAGAAGGTGCGTTGGTTAGAGAGCGAGACTGAAAGTTCTGGTGGTTCTGCTGGGCAGGTGAACATGCTTGTTCAATTTGACGTGACTTGTGGTGTTGATAAGCTGTTTCTGATATATCCTCTAAATCAAACAGAGTTGGCGCAGATCCAGCTCGTGTCGAGCCCATGTCTTCCTCATTCGCGCATCTCTTCCGTGCCCGCTTTCTTCCAGCATGCTGCCCAAGATACGGAAGGGAATATGACTCAAGCAGCTCTAAACTAATCCTTTGTTAGCAAAAGAACATTGATGCACTAGTATAGAGCATACGTGCGTGGTATATTGATAGATTGAGAAATCTGGTGAGTAATATCTGGTTTAAGCATCTCAATAGCATGTTTTACCAACCACTTTCGGAATACTTCGGACAAAACCTTCCATCGCTTCTGGATATTTCCAGATCCCCTAAAAAATAGAACAAGCGTAACAATACCGTAATATCCTCCATATTTGTAGAATGCACCTTCGACATCATCATCCTCATAAAATTGTTCAGACGCAGCCTGGATGACCCTCTGCCCCTTTAGAGTGAAGGTCCCGGTAAAGTTAACTTTTGCTAAGGCCAGCCGAAAAGTAGATACTTGGTTTTCGAGAGCCTCAAGTGAGGATAAGAATAAGGGTTTTGGAAGATGTGTAGTCGCAAATATCGTGTCGCAAACTGCAAACATAAGGGCTGACAAGGTTTCCGAACAGCTCTCAGCGAATGCTTCATGTAGAAGTCGTGTCTCGGGCTGCCTGGGCGACTTAAAAAGGATCTCCATCGGAATAAGGTTGGCAATTGTAAAGAATATAGATTGAGTTTGTGGGTATGAAAAGGCAAGCAGCTAGACTTGCGCATTCGATCTTACAGTAAGTTATTGTGGTATCCAAACATAACATAATACTAAGATTCATGAGGCCGGATATCATTTACAAGGGGGTATGCTCGAAGGGACGGTGAATGAGACCGAAGGCATTGAAGGGCGCGACCTCGCAAAACCTTGAACAGCAACCAACATCCACCGACTGTTGCTTTCACGTGCTCTCTACATCTGCATTGCCCAGCATACTCGAGGAGTAGAATGACTCGTGTCCGAGATACGAGATAGCTCTCGCGGCTTTGCACTCGATGGATTTCCGAAAGGAATACAGAGTATGCAAGAACGCTCTCCAAACACTACGCCGCCCCTCGCAAAATGATGAATCATATGAATACTATATCCATCTGAAATCATTCTGTTTGTCGACTGCAAGTCTCATTCCCAAGCACTTGCCGGCGTGCAGCACTGCAAGGATCATATGCAGACAATATGATATCAACTCGAGCATGATCGCCAACGATTTCCATAAATCGATACCCTATCATCCTTCACGCCTTTCTATCTATCGTCATAGCGATGGAGGCACATGTTGCTCTTTGCAAGCTTTTGCATTGTTTGCTCACTATGCAGGATCGCACAAATACAGAGAGGGGATGTGGCTGCAGATTTTCCAAGCCCGAACCTACAAGATCGAGATCATATTGCTTCTTCTACTCCATAGCAAACGGCTATCTGCTTAGGATACTTTTTATTCCTCTTTAGGATGGAGAATATACTGGCAGTAAAGACTGATCAGGCTTTATTTGCTCCATTCTTTTGGAACTATTGATGTAATCGATAGAATAGCAAACTTATACTCGAGTATTTCTTTTGTTTCTTCTCCGTATAAGAAAGTACTCCTGTGAACTTTGCAGAATGGAGCTTAAATATACATTGCTTGGCTCTTTACTCATGATCAAATGAAGTAACAACTCTGTTATTGACTTATATATTCAACAATATCGTACTATTGGTTTTATAACCATTCCTAGCCACATGCTAAGGTTAGGAAGGAGTGAGAAGGTAATGGACTCATCGTTTCGTTGCCGAATTAGAAACTAACGAGAAAAGAAAGATCTTCTCAATTCCCTTCTCATCTGTGAGGAAAGCGCTATACGCACATATTGCACAATTAACTCCTCGCCCTGCACATCCAGCACGAAATCGCTCGACCTTCCATCCCTCCAACCCATCTTTCCACCAAAAAAACGCGCTTTCTCAAAGGGAAAGGCCATGTGAAAGCTGGTCTATGTATCCGCTGCTCCACGAGAGTGTATCTCGCCTGCTGGAAGAGGAGGATATACATTTTGACTTCCATGATATCGACGACGATACAAGCTGTATCGAAGAACACGACACAAGAATCATGGGTCGATTTAAATGCCGCAATCGCGCGTGCAATTCTAAAGGATGGTCAAGTAAGCGAGTAGCTATCACTATACGAATGTACCCTGGAGCAAAATACAATGGAAGGGTGTATCATCAACGCTGCAAGACCTGTCACAGCCTCAGCCAACCACTTCTGGATGGTTCGTATGCGGAAAGAGTCGTCTATCGTATCAAGAAGTGGCGTGGAATACAGATGGAGCGGCCCATATACTCGGATCAAGGCTCAGATCCGCATGAATCGGATTTGTGTGAGGGATGCAAGGCTGGTCGTTGCAGTTCTCTTCGTAAGCAAAGCGGTAATATTTTAAGGATTCAGCTAACGGCTATTTAGAAGAGTAAAGGTGAGCTATATGGGAGGCATGGAAACAGAGTATTGGTAATCTTGATGGGTGGTTCACCGGACTTAAGATCATCCGAGACGTCTTTGTTGTCATATGGTAATGACAGGTTCTCTCTAGATTGACGCGAGTATCTTTGAATTTCTTGAGATTCGGAATTGGAGGCGAAACTTGTTAGACGCTTCTCTTGGTCATAATTTGTGTATCGATGCGCCAAGCAGCTCTCTCTCTCTTCTCTCTCTGGCCAAATCGCATGCGGCCAGTCTAGAAGAAAAAGTAGTCTGTATTTGCCAATTACACTCGAGTACTCATATATCAATCATCAAACACTTCGTTTAACGTTTGCGTATGGAAAGTTCAATGGAAAAGACCACCATAATGAGTGCTGTCTCGATTCCAGGGTACTCCATCCTCCTTACCTCACCATGTACTTTGTACTCGAGTATCATGATCCATCAATCCCTCTCGCGTATCGCGAAATCTCTCCGTCTTTCGCTTTACCTTATAAAGTAGTGGTGGCCAGGTCGTAAGTATTGGGTTTCAAGTTTCGAGCTTGTGGAGTATAAAGTCTACCATTTGTAAAGCAATAAAGACTAAAGTTGTTAAATTTTCAATAATAATGAAGTGTGGTTGCATGAAAAGGAAGGGAAGACGCTAAGAATAGGGTACAAATCATGAAAGACCTAATTAATAATCATAGTCACATAACGCGACTCCACCCTTCCACACCCACTTCTTCCTCACCAGTACCACCACAAACTAAACACCAAAAGAAAAGAAGTATGTACGAGTGATAATAATCGTTCATTCATAAGGTTATTTACTCAAGAAATATCATACCGTTCGCTTCTTTCACCCTTCATTAACCAGCCAACCAACCTTATGTGAGACCCCCCCCTGTGCGTTCCCACCCTCTATACAAATATTAATACAGAAATACAATACCCATCAAATATCATGCCTCGCCCTCTTACTCCTCTTCCGAATAGCCTCCCCATAATAATACAAGACAAAGGGGATGGGGATAAACGCCACGCTGATAAAAGCCAAGGTGGAACTGGCCCAGGCCACGCCCAAATCCGTAAACATGGCATTGGCGAAGAGCGGGAAGCCGGCCCCGAAGCACGAGCGCACGAAATCGTTGCCGGCGTAGGCCGACGCCGCGTGCGTGGGGTATGCGTCGCCGATGTAGTTGAGCACGGAGTGGAAGAGGAGGAAGTCGCCGATGGAGAACAAGGATGTGCCGATTATGGGGACGATCCACTGAGAGGGGGGAAGGAGTGTGTTAGTTTTTGATTGCATTGGACTGGATTCGATTGGACGGGGCGGGAATAGGGAGAAGGGAGAGGGAGTAGGAGGGAGAGAGTGGAGGATGAAAACATACGTGAATACTCTCTCGACTGGTCCATCCAAACCAGAACAAACAGATAGGAATACAAAAGGCCCCCACGAAACCCGGCTGCAACCTCAGCTCGGGTTTAATCTCCCCCTTATCATTAAACTTCGGTTCTTGATACCGATGCAAGTACCAGAAGAACGGCGGGATGATGACCAGGGACCCAACAAAGATACCCAAGAAGACCAAGCCCTCTTTGCCCAAGCTAAAGCCGTAAATCTTGATAAAGACAATGTGGAACGATTCGAACCAGGCGTAGAGGAGACCGTAGAGGAGCGCGGTATAGAGGTTGATCCAGAAAAGAATGGGTTCGGTGAAGCTGAGGGAGAAGGGACGAATGAGTGCCATGTTAATCTTTTCCTTCCTGCTCATCCGATCGCTTTCGATTTCGCCTTCACATTTCAAATTCTTGACGCCGCTGATTTTAGCGAGACGTCGAGCCCGTCGGTACAAGATGTTTGGGCTGCTCGTCTCCGGTAGGAAGATGATTAGGAAGATCATGGCGGCGCCTATGGAAAAGTAGTCAGTGTCAAGATGAACAAGTGCGACGACAAGATTTGGCAAAATAGGTGAAGCGAAGAGACCTACCAGACAACCAGGTCAATTCCCAAATCGTCCACGTCCAGCCCTTCTTTTCCGCCGCAAACCCTCCGACCAGAGGGCCCAATACGGGTCCCGAGATAGCCGCCATGCCCCAGATCCCAATTGCGTACGCCCTCTTCTTGGCCGGGTAGATATCACACAACGAAGCACCGCCCGTGGCCAAAGCCGGGGAGCCAAAGAAACCAGCCAGGAATCGAAAGATGAGGAGCTGGGCGAAATTCTGCGCGTAGATGACGCCAAATTGGAGGACCACGAATACAATCAGCGTCCCGATGTAGATCGGATTCCGACCGATTTGAGCCACCTCACTCAGGGGAGACCAGATCATGGGACCGAGACCGTAGCCCGCGACGAAGACGGTGAGACCGGCTGTGGCGGCAACTTGACTGACCCCAAATTGCTTCATTACATCCTCCGTGCCTGCTGAATAGATGGCTGATCCAATGTAGACGGCGAGAGTCAAGAGACAGATGAGGAAGGTAACGAAAAATTTCTTTCCTGTTGGCCAATTTTGTGGATTCTGTTATTCAATGTTAGTCAGTACTTGATTTGGTATTAGTTGAATAATTGAAAAGGAACAAATGTCTAAAGAACTTCGAATATTTGAAAAGTGTCGAATGCTTGAAAGATAACGATGAAAAGATTTAGAGAAAAAAAGACTGCAGTCACAACATACCTCCGGATCAACAGCTCCATCCGATTGATCCCAATCGACAATCATAACATCAATCCCTCCATTCTCCCTATTCACATAATCCCCACGTGCCACTTTCGTGTGTTCGGAACTTCGTCTGCCCGTCGACAACCCACCCTGCTCCTGCTCCCGCTCATTACTTTCCCACCTGTGATCTCCCCCTCCCCCAGAATCATCATCATCATCCTGATCCTGATTCTTATTCCCAACCTCATCCGACTCCTCAACATCATTACAATCCCCATGATCCCTCGCATTCCCCGTCTTACGCTCATGTATATATCTGCGCCAGAAAGCTACATCCCCTTTCTCCTGATCCCCCTCCTCAATCCCTTCTTCTCTCTCTTCGGGATATTTGAGTATTCGATTTCTCGTTATGAGACGCAAGATATCTCCCAACGCCGTGTCTCGGATGATTTCTTTCATCCTTTCCCTTTCCCTTTTTCTTTTCCTTTCCCCCTAACCCTCACTCAAATCTACGGGCAAGGTAAAAATCCCAACTACTGGAGTAATTCCCGTAACCGTATCGAATAGATCTTTCCGAAACGAAACGAAACGAAACAAGTGGTAAATAGCCAGCCTCTCAACACTCTCTAATCAACCCAATGGATATCGATATGAAAACCAAAAGCCAAAACTTCCCAAGACAAAAACAATTCTACCAACGAAGCAGCAAAAAGGTGAAAAGATAATCTACGTAATCAATAATCAACCTATACCCATAAAGATGTAGTAGGCAAAGAAGAAAAAGAAGAGGGATGAAAAAGTTTCAGCAAGATGAAATACATATAAACAAATTGTCCACTACAATCCCATTCCTCTCAAAGCTTCCCGGTGGATTGTACTCGTGTATGATATCATAATCATACTCACTCATACTCATACTCATCATCAATAACCTTATCAAAGCTACGACTCGAGTGCTAGCACTACTACATACTTCACAGTCCCAAAGTAGCCTCGTCGCCATCCTGATTGACATAAGATAGATCACCAAGTCATCAAACCATAAAGCCTACTCGCATCAAGCCTACTCGCATCAACCAGTACTCGCACCTAAACCTCAAAACTCCCCCCTTAAAAAGAGTACCCAAACAAAAGGAGCAAAAATCGCTGATTTCAAATAACTTTACGAAATCAATCATAAAATCGTACTCGTATTCCATCCACCCTCCAAAATATCAATTCAAAAACATATACACTGTACTCGTATAACCTTTATTATTCCAGCACAAGTACACGCAATCCATCTACCTCCCCTAGAGTCCTAGACTACCTAGGAGACTACCATAGGAAGCTAGCTCCCCCTCCCTCGCGGTGCCGATCCCACTCCCGCTCCATACCATCGGTGCTAGAGTATCCCAAAATCCAACCAATCCAATCCAACCAATCCCACTCCAAAAACCAACTACTCGTATAAAACAAAAACAAAAATGTAATCATTGACATGAAGAAAAGCAAAGCTCCTCGTCATGGGACGAATCAGAATATCATGATATCACTACAACTTGATATTGAAAATTCATCATCATCATCATCAGCACCATGGCAAAAGAAAAAAAAAGAAAAACCAAAAAGAAAAACCACCCTTTCAAATTCCAATATCCTGGATCTTCATTCCATTATTTTAATTCCACTAATACTGCCATGGTAATAGTACCAATTAATAACCACTAGGTATTATTCCCAATTCCCCAATGCCCATCAACTTGAACTTTATCACTGAGGTAATCAATCCTCCTCCCTCTTCACTCGATGTGTACGAATGAATAGATAGAGATCCTCCTCTCACTTCATCCAGCCAAGCCATGATAATACAACATTCAAACAAAAGTATGACCAAAGGAGAAAGTCCAACCAAAATGACAGCCATTAGAATGCCATTGAAGAATTGACTCTTGCTTGCCATAAGATGACGCCCCCAAGCAATGCTTTCTTTCAATTTCTGTTCGTTCAAAATCAAATCAAATCAAGCCCACTTTCCTCTTTCCTCTTTCCTCTCTTCGATTAATTATTTTTACCTCCTTTCTTCATTCACGAATTCCCCCCCTTGATTGCGACATCCTTAATCTTATTACCACCCAAATCTTTTACCTTCTTCACCAAAGTCTTCTTCTCATCCAACTCTGCAACATCATCACCCCCTCCAATGCTAACTCCATTAATCAACACATTTGGCACAGTTCTTCGCCCTGTAAGCTGCGCCAATCGTGCTTGTAGTTTTGCGCCTATTGGGTGTTGATCGAGTTCAACGACATAGGGAGGGGGATTGATGGTGTATTTTTCGAGGAGGATAGTCTTGGCGCGCTTGGAGTGTGGACAGTAGGATTTGGAGAAGATAATTACTGTGAAGAAAATATTAGCCTGCCGTGATTTCCAAGAAAGTAGAGTGGATGGAAAGAAGATGACGGAATAATAGCATACTCGGCGACTTCTTCAAGATAGAATTCAACTCGGTCTTCACCTCAGAATCCTCCTTCGTCTCCTTAGCATCCTTCTCCTTAACCACCTCCTGCGCCTTCTCCCCCCCAATCTTCTTCCTCCCCGCTACACTCCTCTCGCCGCTCTGCCCCTCGGCCGCATTCCCCTTTCCCACCACCTGACTTGGCGGATCGGGTTTAAAAGCCTTCGCGTTCGCATTGTCCTTGGCCTTATCAGCTGCATCCTTTAGCCTTTGTGCCATCTCCTTTGCTACCTTTTCATCCTCCTTACTTCTTCCCTCTCCCGCCCCGGCGACTTCCTGTTTTCCTGCACCCGAACCCGAACCAGCATTCTTATTCTTGTCCAAGCCATTCATCGTCTTGGTATAGAAATCTTCACTCCCGGCCACGATATTTCGTTGTTGACGTAGGGAAGAGGTATAGAAGAGTAGAGAGACGACGGCGATGAAGACGAGAAGTCCGAAGAGTTTTATTCGGCGCATCGATGCCATCTTGGGTGTTCTCTTTTCCTTATAATAAGGACCTATTTGATTTTCAAAAATTATCAAGTCAGTTGATGTTGATGATTCTAGATCCTCGTAAAATATTTGTGATGTGAAGACTCAAGACTCAAGAGCTCCTACTTACTAGCTTCGTAATACTTTCCCATTTCAACTGCAACTGCGATGCGACTGTTCAATTCGCGCGATAATGGTGGGTACGTTGGAGTTATTTCTTTCTTTCTTTGTTTGTTTCTTTCTTTCTTTCTTCCTCTTTCTTTCACTTTACAATTCCTTTTTCCTCTCCTCTCCTTTCTTAATAGCACCGCAGAATGTGAAAGGGTATCGTATGTTGTCGAGCAGAGCCGAAAAAGCAAAGCAAACCCCTCGCATAAACTCAGTAACGTGTGATAAACTACTCGAGTACACTACCAACAACCACCACCCGTGAACCTCTGAGTTATCTTAAGCTCAAAACCAACCAAATTTCAATAATCCCACCAATCTGCCGATATGTACTCGTATACGAAGTATATCCTATCTGTTCGACTGTCCGATCGATCCTCACCACACACGACCACAAGACTGTTTATTCCACTCCACTGTACGCGTGCAATCCGAAGAAAAGAAGTCCTCCCACGGTTCGATTTCACAGGTATGATGAGAATGAGAATGAGATAATATAATCCGTCGTATCGTCTCGCATCTGTAGTATTTGTGACTATTGTATTTATTCAAGTATTCAAGTACGAGGTATTATCTACTCGCTCGTAAGATTCCATACACATTATCATTACCTACCTACCTACTTATACATACTAGTAGAGCTATCCTACCCTACACCGTCCCCATTCTGCCACCAACCAGATCGTTCTGCCGACACAAAGTAGCCCCTACGAGCGAAAGCGGTATCAGAGCACTTTCGGCATACTCCGCATCTATATTATATATATATATATATATACCTTTATACGGAGAGAGGTCAAATTTACTCAAGTGTTAAGCACCAACCTTATCCCCATACGGAGTATATCTTCCAAACCTTCAACCCTCCAAACTTAAGGACTCTTGGTGATACACGGATACGAGATTGATCATACAATTAATACCTACGAGCACTTTACTTTACTTTACTTTGCTGGACAGGACAGGACAGTATCTACATAGTTCAAACCCTCAAAGATGAATTCCCTCCTGTATTACTACAGTCATATCACCAATCAAACCAATCAAACCAATCAAACCAATCAAACCACCAAACCACCAAACCACCAAACCACCAAACCCACAATCCAATAACCCATCACCATCGCTTTTCCCTCTTCCTCTTTCTCTTCCTCCTCTCTTTCCCCCTCTTCCCCTCTTCCCCTTCTCCCTTCCTTCCCTTCCTTCCCTCCTCCCCT
>NGKF01000007.1:266813-286889 GCA_002162555.1 Monilinia aucupariae
CTCGTCCCAAACCCAAACCCAAATCCAAGTCCAAACCCAAACCTTACTCACAGCAAACCACCAAACCACTAAATCATCAAATAACACACACCCACCCACACCCACAAACGATCCCAACCATTCTCACAGATGAAACTGTACAGAGTGCAGAGTACAGAGTACTCTATAACTTACCCTTGATTAATATATACATATCCATATCCATATATCCACATCCTCATTCGTATATTCAACCATCGAGCGAAGAGAACAGAGGTGTAAATGGGACATTTACGATTATATATATATACGAGTAATCCATCCATCCATCCATTCATAAATATTCAATCGAGTCTTTAAATAGATCCCTAATCAATAATACTCCTCTTCAGTAACAATGATAATATTATTAATAAGGGGTATCATCTTTTATTATATTCTGATTATAAATTAAGCCAAAAGTATCCAAGGCCATTTTTACATAGGTTATGGTAATCGTACACTTCGTATCAAAGTCCCGCTGAACTCCACTTCGCACGAAACAACTTACAAAAGGAATGCAAAAAGGTATGCGTGCGTGCGTGTAAATACCAAGCGCCATAAAACTTTTATCCTCGCTTGATTCCCCTCCCCCCCCCTTTCATCATTACCGTGCCGCTTCAAGATCCCTCATCTAAAAGCACCCACGCTTGCCCTCTCTCTCAAAGTCCTTCTCATTCCATCCCCTTTGGTAGATCCGGTAATCTCAATCCAATCCTCCCATTCTCGTGCGATTTCCATGAGAACACCACCCATCACTGTAGCAGAAGCCATCAATCCATGTCCCTCTCCTTCCAATACCCTCACCTCACATCTCTTCATCGTTTTTCCCAACCATCGCACGTTTTCAACGGGAACTCGCGTATCCTTACTTCCATGATGAATAACTGTTGAACGTGTGATATCAACATAACGAAAACCAATAGTATGTCTTCTCTCTAAACATACGAGTAAGTCGACAGCGGGGTTTGCGCCAATAGTAGCTAGGTCCCATATAGCATGTGTTAGACGTGTATCGTAGGTCATTTGCCTTTCTTTATCAGCCAATGTACTTGCAGCTACTGCTAGGATGGCAGCTTCATGATTTGGATCATTTGGATCTGATGCTGCTTGCTCCATTGATTCTGCCATGTTAGATTCAGAGCCTTTTGAGCTATCAAATTTTTGATTCTCCTTATCTAGACCAGGGGTGAGCACGTTGGTTCTACCACTAGGTGTAGGAGTATCTCGAGCGTTATTCGTAGACTTGCGTTTACTTCTCTTTTGTTTTGGGAGACTACTTGTAACTGAGCTACTAGTAGCACTCATGAAGCTAGAATTTGCAACCTTGAGAATCGTGGTGGGAAGAGCGCGAAGAATACGTTGAGATGTCGGAATGGAATTTGCGGGTGGCGATACCGTTTGTGTACCAAATGTGGTCAATTGCGAAGGGGGAATCCAAGGGGCAAGAAGATGAATACGGCCGCGAATATGTTGTGGCATGCGTAGAGCTGTCGCAAGAGCATATATTGCACCTGCTGAATGTGCAAGTATGGAGAATTTGGTGATCCTCAAAGCTTGACAAATTGCGTATACATCGTCTATACTATGTTAGCTTCGAACATATTGAACGGTGAGTTCAAACTTACCAGGCCAGCTGAGCGGGGTCGCTGTGCCATCAGAGTAGGGCTCACTTTGCCCAACTCCTGGTCTATCCGGTGTGATCAATCGTAACTTCAGCGCAAGAGCAAGTTCATCGTAAAAAGCGGTAATATATCTTGTCAGCCCCATCCCAACGCAGCAGAATACCGCCGAGCCCTCTGAATCACCTACTTCCGAGAATGAAATGGTTCGACCGGTTTGAGGATGTCTGATCTTTTGTGACAGGCGTGGGGAGGCAAGATAGGTTGAGACAGCATCATCAATGGAATCTGCACTGCTAGGACGGGCATCCAAGAAGACAGAACCAGGTCTTGGTAGATCAGGAGAGACAACTCGAGAGGTAGGTCTAGAAGAACTTTTCTTGTATGTATCATTATCCGAAACTGCTGGGCTCAGAGGACCAGACAGACGCTTCAGTCGAGAACTATTTCGTGTAACTTTTAAATCCGTTGGTTCAGGTGAAACTCCCCCAGATTGTCTTTTCTGACTAGATGGTCTTTGGGATTTGCTGGGGCTCGGGTTTGGTTGTGACTTTCGTTGAGTGATGACGGGTGCAGGGGCACCATCAATATCATGATTCATGTCCAGCTGATCATCATTCTTTGCAGCGTCCTCTATTTGCTTGCTGGCTAGTGCTGCAGGTGTTGCAGGTATTGCAGGTATTTCGGGTATTTCAGTTATTGCAGGTATTGCAGGTATTGCAGGTGTGGGAGATGAAGAGAATTCGGATCCCTCAGTAGGTGCCTGCGGATTCGTAGATTCTCCATATTCAGTCGAGCTTTCTTCCCTCTGGTCTGAACCCTCACCATGCTCATCAATAGTATCCTTCTCCCTTTCACGTTCCATATCACTCTGTCGGCTTGCTAATTTTGAATCGCGCTTTTTCGTTTGAGCCGCCGGCTTCCGAAGAGAAAGAAGAATCCCGTGCGGGTATAAATCTACCAGATCCAATGCCGCCAGGACTATTCGCCAGCGATGAAGACCACTGACGAGCAATTGGAGGTAAGTTGGTAGGTTCGAGGGTGAGTATCGTATGTTGGCCCAGCGTGGGGGGTTCTTCGGTGATAGGAGTCTCTGCCATGAAAGTTGGTTGATCAGAACTAGACATGGCGAGGCGATCAAGCGCCAGATCTTTATAATTTCTCGACCCAGAACGTTTCTTGTCCGATGCGTTATCTCTAAGCCTCTCCTTCGAACTCATGTACATCAACCCTTTGTGATTTCTACCCTGTTTCTTATCCCAACTATCCGATGACCTTTTCCTTTCCAATTTCGGGGCTGGAGCGTAACCAGGCTCTATCGACAAACTACCGATTGTGCTCCAATCATCCTTTTCCTTTGACCCTTGAGAACCCTTCGAACCTGGTCGGCGCAGAAAGTGTTTGAGCGAATTTGATCTAGAATCGGCAGCGGGCGATTTTGGTGCCGTTAAGGGTGAAAATCCTGATGGAGGCTTCGAAGTTTTTATGACCGGGGGACTCGCAGCCAACTCGTCGAGAGATTCTTCCTCGATCAGTTCGCGCAATGAAGGTTGCCTGAATGCTCCGTAATCTATGCCAAAACTTCCACCCGAACTTGTCCTGGGATGCAATGGGCGTGAGTCTGAGTGATTAAAGGAGGTAGTCGACCCCGTTGGTGGAACCTGCCTCGAACGATCCTCGAAAAGTTCATTCGCAGGGGAAGATATGATGGAAAGCGATGTGATCAAGGAAGATATCACTTCTGGTGATGCTGGTTGTATGGAAACATAATTTGAGGAATGCGCCAGAGGACCTGATATGGATCTTCGACGTGAACGATATGGTATTGGTGGGGGGTTCTCCATGGCGCGCGCTGTGTAAGGATCAGACGTACCGCACCTACTATAAATGAAAAATGGTAGGTTCAGGATGAATAGATACAAGCATTGACACCACTGCACCGCATTAGACAACTCCTTTGAAACCAAATACGATGAAAAGAAGGTTTCAAAGCAAGCGGGAGCCGATTTGGGATGGAGGTTCGAGAAGGATTGGGAGTGGTATGGAAGTTATTGAGATGGATACTGGTACTTTTCAGGTGACGATTGATTGGATCAAGAGCTTAAGAAAGGGTCCGAAAGAGGGAGGGAAAGGGAAGGGAAGGGTAGAGAGAGAGAGAGAGAGAGAGAGAGAGAAAGAAGGAAAGAGTCAAGTGTTTGTTAAATGAGTGTAATAAATGTGAGAGTGTGTATGTTGATCTGCTTGTCAATCTGTGTTTGGGGGAAGAATTCTTTGGTTTGATTTGATTTGGTTTGATCCGATCCAATATTTGATATCCAAACCGCCAAATATGCAATATGAGAAGAAAACCCCCTTTCTTTTCAAAGAGAGTCAAGGCATCGGAGAGATTGACCAAGGTAAGATTGAAGAGTAGATATGAAGGATAAAAGAGAATCACAATCGATGTGTGTTGAGGTTAGAGTAGTATAATATGAGATGGATCCATTTCAGAGAAGCTTAATGAAAGCCGAAAAGGAAGAAGGAAGAGAGAAGAACGAAAGAAGAAGAAAAGATCCAATTCTTCTTCCCTTCCCTTCCCTTCCCTTCCCTTCTTCGGTACCAATCAATCCGAACTTCCCAAAAAGAATATAATGACTTACTGTATCCAAACGTTCATGTGATTTTGATCCGTCGATTGGGGATTTCAAGAAAGAATCCTCACTCGTATATACTCAAGGACGTGCGGCGATGCAGAGAGCATGGATAGATCTTATGCATTTCTTTGAATATGGGCGGAAAGGGTGGACGGCTTTTGATTTGTGCTGCACCTCTTTTTTCTGGGTCTGTGAGATTAATCTCGACAGGGCGACGACTGGGATGGATCATGAGTGGGATGAGGGGAGGGGAGGGGAGGAGGGAAGTAGGGAAGTAGGGGAGTAGGGGAGTAGGGGAGTAGAGTAGGGGGAAGGGATATCTATGAGTACTGGAACCGAGGAGAGTATGAATTAGTCGAGTACAATACAGTCGGTACTCGAGAAGGAGTAGACAACGTGCAGTATATTCAAGTTAAATATCTAGATTACTCATCTATTTACCCAAACTACATTATACTCAATGGGATAGAAGAGTTTAGTATATACTCGATTTGTATACTCTCGTAATTCGGTTTACAGGACTACTTAAACTTTTGATGATGGCTTAGGTAATACGAGCACAGGACTAGAGTGGAATCAAAACCATCGCAATTATTATAACATCGTTTGTCATGGGTCAACCACCAATGGGTGAATTGAGGGTGAATTTGGACATTTTAGGTTTGGAGATCTTTAAACGACTTGCACCATCGATATATACTATGGACCGGGCCGTTCGTTCCTCTTAATCTCGATATACTAGTGTTGGATCGAGTATTGGATCTCTACCTGTTCTCCACTACTACTCTATCCTTACCCGTACGATCCGAAAGTATATTTTGGTCAATCAACCTTACACAATCAGTTGAGAGGTCGCCTTGCATCGGGCCATCTACGAGTATCATGGATGCTCTTCTATCCCTCCCGGCATTGGGATACTTTCTCATGCCGTCAGTATCAACATACTCCGCATCCTTAAACTTCCTATTCTTCTACATGACATGGTCAACCTTGGTGCTGTCACAGTCGCCCGTGAGGGTGGAGGTGGTGGGAACTCTAGGGATACGAGTATTGTTCTTCATCGTGCCATCTTCCCTCTTCCTCCTCGTCGACTCACTCATCCCAACCTTATCCGTGGCCGTGAAACGGCAAGGGAAACGTGCCCTCCCCACTCGCACGGGAGGATTGAAGATCTCCAAAGCGAAGACTCCTGTGTGGTATGGCGTGGTGGGGATAAGCCTGTTCAACATCGTGCTCGGAATCGGCATTCAAGCGGGCCTTGAGATGTTCCTCGCGGGAATCTTGCGCTATAAAACGGCGCTGAGAGTGACCACCACATTACCCATGCCATGGACCATAGGCAAGGATATATTGAAATATCTTCTCGCACGCGAGGTTCGTAATCTTCCCGTGTGACCCCTATGGCGCACAGATATGGCTGATCCATTCTTCCTCCACAGGCCATACAATACTACACCCACCGTTACATTCTCCACGCTCGCTCTCCCAATTTCCTTAGCAGGGCTCACAAGACTTATTTTCACTCCATCACGTCTCCATATGCATTTGTCGCTCATTATGACCACCCAGCTTCCTACATTCTCTCCCGCTTCATCCCCATCTATCTCCCCGCTGTAGCTTTTCGCCTGCACCTCCTCACGTATCTTCTCGCTCTCTCCATCGTCACCCTGGAGGAGACCCTTTCCTTCTCCGGTTACACCGGCATCCCTGGAATCATACTCGGCGGCATTGCACGCCGTCAAGATCTCCACAGTGAGAGGTGTGGACGAGGAAACTATGCACCCTGGGGTGTGTTGGATTGGGTGCATGGAACGAGTATCGAAGCGGGAGTTGAGGGAGATGTTGCAGAGGAGACGGAGAAGAATCACGTCAAGAGTCGAAGTAGAAAAGCTGCCTCGGATGCAAAGGAGAGCATGAAAGCATTGACTGGGAGGAGAAGAAGTTCCAGGAGGAGTTAAGTTTGCTTCACTCGATTGAGTATTTGGTATGATGGGCTATCGTTAAGTTTGGATGGATATTGGTGGTTTGGAAATGATCGATTGCGTTGGTTGATGATTTTATGACTTTTATGACCTTTATGACTTTTTCCTTGGTATCTCCTATAAGGTTACATTTCATTTCATATATTATGCCAATAATTATTCACGCAACACATAACCAAAGCTCAGAAAAAGACCGAGACAAAGATTGAAACAAATCATACAAATGCTGCACACCAGTTAGACACTGCATTCTACGAGTATAATAGTTCGATATCTTACAATAGGTGGAAGGAATAAAATGACTGCTCGTACAGTAAGTAGCACCCAGCAAGTTCGAAACGGTGATGGCATTGCGAATCTTCCAAAAGCAACACTGCCTTGCCAATTTTAACATATTGTTGCCAAACCATATGAAATAAAAATGTAGAAACCCATTCATTACCTGAGAACCCGAAAGAGCGTACGAGTATTGAATCAGAAGCACTTGAACATCGACAAAACCATACATGAGTATTGTACATACATACATACAGAGTACTCGTAATTGAGAAATCTCGAGAGCTTCCCCAGCCATTTTAATTTAAGCTTAAGCGATCGATGTTGGCGGTTCTGTTGGCTGTAACTGTGGGGGGGTGACGCTGCAACAGCTGGCAGTGCTGCGTTGCACTCGGTGAGATGATCCTTTCTTTCAATTCGATTCTTCGACACCGCTTAGCTTGAGTATTTGGTTTTTTGAAGCCGTTAGGATTTCTTAGGTATAACTTATTCTGTCGTTTCTGTTTTCTTTTCTTTTCAATCGAGACACAATTCCAACAGTTGAATACTTGCCTACCTCCTTGAGTATCTAGATATTCCGTCGTCGTGCAATATCATCAGTATCGTATTGCGGGGAAGTAAATAAAGCAGGTGGTTGGGCAACGAACCTTGGGATAAAATATCGGGTATTTTCCCTCTTCCATTCTTCTTCTTCCTTTACTCGTTCGTACACGCATTCCTCAAATTTCCATACTAATCAAGAAAGTTAATCTAGGCCATACATTCATTCACCATCAAAATGCGCTATCAATCTTCATTCCTCGCCTTCACCCTCCTCACCACAACTACAGCCCTTCAAATCCCATCGCTCATCTCACCACCCGAACCCTTTTACGCGCCAATCTCCCTCGATCTTGACATTTCCTCGGAAACCCTTCCAACATCCAACGAAACCATCCTCCCCGATACCTCTCCCGCCTCCTCGAAGCCGAAAGTCGAACTCCTCAAGCGCGCCGATAACTGCCCTGCAAACTATAATTCGTGCTCCACGCTCAAGGCCGCATATGGAGCGGCCTGCTGTCCCCGATCAGCAACCTGCTCAACCGATTCCTCCCAAAACATCGCCTGCTGCGCCATTGGCGCAGCCTGTACCGGCACCGTGACCACGCCTACGATGACGGGAACCCCCGCGCGCGTCTCGGCAACCGCAACGGGAACCTTCGTTTCGAATCCCTACTTCCCATTCCCAATCCTCCCGACGACCTATGCCAACTCTGCAGCGTGTAGCAAGGCCACGGATTCTTGCGCGGATAATTTTGCGCTGTGTACCGTGGGCCTCGAGGGTGGAATGGGTGGGGGCTTTACGATATCTGCTCCGAATGGGGGCGTTACGGTTGCGGCCAGCACTCTCAGTGGGGGATACTTGCCGGCGGCTAGTGCGGTGGCTATATGTCAGAGTTTGAGTAGCGTTGCTTGTGCGGCGGTGGAGAGTGCGGGGTGTGGACAATTTGGAACGAAGTCGGCGACGACAACACAAGGGTTTGTCGTTGGGACGAACGGTGCAGGACCTATGATTCCGCGACCCACGATGATGAATTGTTTGCCCTA
This sequence comes from Monilinia aucupariae, assembly GCA_002162555.1. NCBI lineage: Eukaryota > Fungi > Ascomycota > Leotiomycetes > Helotiales > Sclerotiniaceae > Monilinia > Monilinia aucupariae. Next base: position 274,932 of record NGKF01000007.1, read on the forward strand.
TGCGGCGGCTGCGGTCGGAGTTATGGGATTGGTGGTCTAAGATGGAATTGGAAGGATTGGATTTTCATGAATTGGCGATTGGGAAAGCATATGATGTTATGATATATTCATGCTAGGATAGTATGAAAACGATATTGGAATGGCGGAAATGCGACGGACGACAGGAGATGCGCAAATGACACACACGATGTAACGTTAGGTTTGGGTTATGGTGGAACGAATTGTGATGAAAAGGGCCATTCTTTGCTATGTTGACGAAAGGGTCACCGGGGTTAGCGAGTGAAGGGTGCGCGTGTAAATTTGCTTGATGGGGAATACCTATGTTGACTGAATATGGATATGGACATGAACTTGGAGTTAATGAATAATGAACATGGATGAGTTCCTCGACATGGGAATGAAGGGGAGGAACTATTATACATAGAGTAGATTAAAATAAAGATTTACAATTCATGATATATATATATAGGACTACGAGTACAAGAGCTTGGTTTCCTTCAAATTGATACATATATGGTCTATCTACTCGTAGGGTAATCTAATCTAGTCAAGATAAATAATATAACAACACAGTAATTTACCCTGTACATATCGAAACCTCCTCTCACAAAATTACAATCAAGGACAATAAATAACCTCGTGATTAAGAATTCAAATCAGAAATATCTTTTACGTATGTCTTTATCTTTACGTTATCAAAATGCAATCTCGTGGGTTGAAACAGTGTTTTTATATCTCCATGTACGGAGAGTAAGTGAGTAAGTAGAGTACACGTTATGCAACGGCCTCTCACCCATTACCTTTGCCGCGGACCTTTCTGCGGATGCGGATGCGGATGGATGCGGTTGCGGTTGGATGCGGTTGCGGTTGGATGCAGCATACTCCGTACCGTACAATACAATAAGAAGCTCCCGAAGCTCAAGCCCACTACTCCACGATTGCCGTGCCCCGCACTTTCATTCCTTCAACCTCATTCCACACTGTTAATTATTTTATATCTCGGTTTGCAGTCGTGATAATTATCATTCATTATATCATTTGCTCGTGCGGTGTTGGATGAAGTGCGCTTGAGCTCACGTGCTCAAGTGCTCAAGCGCTAAGGAGACCTGACTCCGTGGTTCATGTGGGAATCTGGTGTATGGTATGGAATCACCACGTCCAACCTCCAACCTCCAACCCCAACCATGACGAGCAGCACAACCACAACCAGCACGAACCTCTTCCCAAACTTCACCCCCCACTCCATCCGCACCACAGACAACATAAAGATCCACACGCTCACGGGACCGCAAACCGGGGCTCCTCTCCTCCTCCTCCATGGATTTCCCCAAACCCATCACATGTGGCACCTCGTGACGCCACGGCTCGTCGATACATACTCGCTCGTATTGATCGATCTGCGCGGCTATGGCATGAGTTCTAAACCGCGCGCGGGGGCGGATGGGCGTCATGTGGAATATAGTAAGAGCGTTATGGTATGTGCGAGTGACTTTTGGTGTTTATTGAGTTATTTCACTTGTTGTATTATTATCCGCATCTACTTAGCTTAGCTTAGCTGGCCTTAGCTCACCTTACCTTACCTTTCCTTCAAAAATCCATAAATTAATTACTTAAAAAAAAATGCATTAAAAACACACACAAAAACACACACACACACTAACACAACCCATCACCCAGGGCGAAGATTGTCTCGCCGTCATGAAATCCCTCGGGTATGCCGAATTTTCCATCCTCGCCCACGACCGCGGCGCCCGCGTCGCCCACCAACTAGCCATCAACCAGCCGGGCGCCATCCGCAAGATCATGCTCCTCGACATCCTGCCGACGCTCAGCACGTACACGCTTGGGAGACAGACGTTCTACGAAAAATACTGGCACTGGCCATTCCTCTCGCAGCCCAGTCCGTTTCCCGAGGAGGCCGTGGCGGCGCACCCGCGCTTGTACGCGGAGAAGCTGCTGCGGGGGAGTGGCGTGGGCGTGGGCGCGGGCGCGGGAGGGAGGGATCTGGTGCTGGGTGAGCGCGCGAGAGCCGCTTGTGAGGCGTTGTTGGGGGATCCTGAGGCTCTTCATGCTATGTGTGAGGATTATCGGGCCGGGGCGTCGATTGATCTTGAGGAGCAGAGGAGGGATAGGGAGGCTGGGAGGAAGATTCTGTGTGATGTTTTTGTCGTTTGGGGGAGGCATGGGGTGTGTGAGGTGGAGTTTGGGGATGTGGTTGCGCTTTGGAAGGAGGTTTGTGCGGGGAAGGTGGAGGGGTATGCGGTGGATGGAGGGCATTATATTCCGGAGGAATGTCACGAGGAGTTGGTTACTTTAGTTAGAGAATTCTTTTAGCTTTTGGTGGAAGGGGAAGGGGAAGGGGAAGGAGGGAGAGCTTGGGACATTGCTGCGTGTGAAATCACTGATATAAGAATTCTTTGCCGCAGGATATTAATAGTAAAACTTACTCAAAATTTCAGGGAAAAGGCGGGCGAATGAATATCAATCAGGTTACCACTCCACTTGTACTCCAGTAAACCCCTCCTCCTCCTCGCTCTACTCTAATATAAGCAAAATGACTAGAATTAATCCAGCATTACTCTTACTTAAGAACCAACAAAAAGAACGAAAGAACGAAAGAACGAAAGAAAAGAAAGCAACAACTAAGATTTATGATCCGCTAATACGAGTAAATATAATGCATATACAAACACGCGCGATAACATGAACCTTAAAGGAATAACAACTTAAGCTTAGAGGATTTTTGGATCTCAAAGTTGTTTTATCTACTTAACAGGTATCTACCTATCTGCAGGTGAATAAGATGTATCATAATGATAGATAAAATGAAGAGGAAAAAAACAAACAGCAATAGATAAAACAAAGAAAAACTTCAAACCAAACACATCGATAACCAAAAAGTACGACTGACTCATCAGGATCCACACCCCCTCCTAATATTCATCCTCCTTCAACACGGATCTGAAATCTATAGTACACCAAGAAATTACGCCCCAGCCCCAGCCCAAGCCGCTGTGCCGAACAATAACCTTAGGTATGTGTATCTACTAGTAATTCTGCAAAACAAACACCCAAAAAGATATTCGAGAATTCGGAATCCCACGATACAGCCAAGGATAGGACTAAAAAAAAAGTGCACTCGCTAGATTCACCAAGTTCTGTAAACGAGGATGGCATATGTGCGGCTGGCCTCGAAAAAGATTCAACAATTGTATCTTTGAATTTGCCTCATGAAAAGGCGAGCTTTTAACTTTTTTTTTCTATCTCTGCTAGGTCGTTAAATTTGTAATTTAAAATTATGCCGTTACTTCATTCCTTGGTGATAAAAAATATGTTGTACTCGCGTAGATGCCGCAATTTCTGTGCAAGCGAGTTTGGCAATAGGGATGAAGAGGATATGCAGGTACCCGTCAGCAATATTTGCGATTCATTCCCAACTCAGAGGGCCACTTCATCGAAATCATCGTATTTAGCTTGTTTGCCAAAACCGTTGAAGCCAACATTTTTGCCACTGAAATATTATGTGTGAGAGTGTCACATCCCCGTTTGACTTACTCAAGTAGAAAAAGAAATCGTGAATAGGAAAAGAGAATGGGCTGGCTGTAGTGCAATATGATGAGAACCCTTTTGAGTATGTCCATGACTAGAAAATTAAGGGAATAAACGTAATTTCATAAACCTTCTTTGCAATAACCTCAATCATGTTTGTTTGTATAGTTCTGAGATTAGGATGGCAAGAAATTAAATCATACAATGAGCAACGATGCTGATGGCCCAAGTAGGGAGAAATTTGGAAATCTAACGCTGGTGACTGCAGACTCGACGTTGGCTCAGCGCCGTCGAATCTATTCAATTCCTTTTGATACAGCAAAGGGACCCGATAATTCGAAAGTCAGAAAGTGGATGATATCCTTAGAACCCAATGGACAATTACACAAAGAAATGCACGAACAAGAGGTAACTTCTGGAACCTCGTACAATCAAACAATCAGGAGTTAAGTTCTTGACCAACAACTCATATATAATACTGTACCTCCCAAAGGATCTGGCTTAGATACTGAAAACATAACCAAATTCCCTCAGAATATCATTCAGATCAACCATCCCATCAGAGCTCTACTGTATCTCCACAAGAGTATCTCCACAGAGCCAACCAGCAAGACTCAGTATGTCTCATCAGCGTACTAACAATGCTACGGAAGCTCGAATCAACTTAACTCGAATCTTTGCATCAGGAACATTCAAAAATGTCTGGGTGTGTTACTATCTCTTCCATTCGAACCTGCAGTGCTGACTTGCTTGCCAGGCTGGTACATATACAAACGGTGAAAGACGTGGCCAAGCCTGTGTCTCGAAAGAGTTTAAGGCTGGTTCCGTATTTGAAGAACACTACTTCGATGAAGAACTTGACATAATCAGACGCACACAGAAGATAATTGTTGATTTCCACGCCGCCGATATCATCCGAGAACGAAACATCATTCTCAACAGGCCATCAATCTGGACTTATTTCGAAGGGCTTAGAGTTGGACAGAAATCTCTGATAGAACCAATGATTGAAAATTTCGAAAAATTCAACAGCAATACAGGATGGACAGGGCGTCAGACTGTATGGAATGATGCTATGCAAGCCTTGAGTCATTTCTCCTACCACAATTCAAATCAACGGTTCTTATTGTGTGATCTCCAGGGAGGATTATATCGCGATGGATGGTAAGTGTCTTTTCATGCATGTCCTATTCCGCTGCAATAGCCCTTCCAACTTATGTCCAACAACTTTTGTATCTGCTGACACGCTGATCAGTATTCTCTCAGATCCAGTCATCATGTCTCAAGCTCAGGACTGTGGACCAGCGGATTTGGGGCCTGATGGAATCAGATCTTTCTTTCTTAGACATCGCTGCGGACGATTCTGCAAACAGCACTGGGTCAAGCCCGAAGGTGCTGGAAGAGCCCCAATTCCAATGCAGCAAGGAACTAGTATGGTTGCACGCCTCTCAACTCGTCAGAGTCGCAATCCTCTGTCGAGAATACAAGAGTGAGGTGAAGTTGTGAATGGATGGCCATGGGCTTCTATCGTTAATGTTGGCGATATAATAGGCATGGTATCCGCAGGTGAATATCGAAAGAGAGGCAAGAAAAGTAAATGTGCTCGGAGAGGCAGCTAGTAAGGTCAAGCAAGGTAAGGAAGGGTAAGGTTATCGATAAGATCAATGCTTCCTCTTCACCTTATGAATACAAACCATCATACGTTTTTACAGTACCACAGAAAGTGTTGCGGGTACCATGTCGTCGTCTCGAGGAATTGCAGTACAGTATCAGGAATAAGAGGGAATGAAGATGGTGGTTTGAAGGAAGAAGAACACATGACCAGATAAGAGTACCAGACCCAGTGCCGTGTGGTCACGTGATTACACTCGATCGAGTCACGGTGATGACTAATCTAAATATACTCCTCGAGCACTTTGTACTATTCTATTTTAATAATACGAGCCCGAGAAAGTCGATACCTAAATACTGTCTGGGCGGTAAATACGAGTATCCTGACCAATCAGTTCATTCATTCCCTCTGATAGGATTTTGATCAAATCCTATGAATATCCCTCTTCCCTCTCGTCTCATCTCGTCTCATCTCGTCTCATCTCATCTCATCTCGTCTCATCTCGTCTCAACCCATCTCAATTTCCCAAAAGTATAAGCGCCAGTGAGAACCTAGGTCGTGAGATGATCAGCCCGTCCATTATACACATCCAGACTCCGTACAGCCAGCCATACATCCATACGCACTCACGCACTCACGCACATCTACGCACAGTAAGATGTTCCGAGGTTGCCCTCACATATGATTCATTGTTTCCTTATCAGCTCCCTTTAACTTTTCTTCACTTGAACTCTCCCGTCTTGACTTTTCGGGTGGAGAGAGATTGATCCTTGACTCCTCCAATCAAGTAGCGTCAGGAATGACTGCTTGATTCTTGAACGGCTTTGAAATCTCTCCCTCCATCTTCTTGGCAACAACACAGCCTCAAGCTTTCTTTTTCTTTCTTCAATAATCTTTACTTTTACTTCCCCCCATCTCTTTTTAAGGGGATTCTACCATCTCCCACTTTATACTATTTGACGAGATTCTTTCGCCATGAATTCTATCATTAGATCTCGAAACCACGGAAAAGTCTCCATCCCCGTCATCCTTTCGTATGTGTTCGATTGGGTCATCTTGATTATTGCTGCAGCCTTAGGTGCTGTATTTGCCTATCAAACCCCAAATAAACGTCCTTTCTCGCTCGTGGATCCAAATATAAGCTATCCGCATCAAAACCATGAGAAAATCTCGACGGCTTTACTCGCCGTGTTGTCTCTCGTCGTCCCCGCAGCCATAATTCTCATCGTTACCTTTACTCTCGTTCCTGGACCGACTGTTCCGAAATCTGTACCCCGTGCTTTGATATGGAAGAGGAAGCTATGGGAACTTCATGCATCTTGGCTCGGGCTCGGATTATCCCTCGCCTTGGCATTCGTCATCACCAATGGAATGAAGAATCTCTTTGGGCGACCACGACCTGATTTGATATCGAGATGTGACCCTGATATGGCCAATATTGCCAAGTATGCTGTGGGTGGTGGCAACAGACCACAAGGAATTGTTCTCGTCCAGGCAGGCATTTGTCGACAAACCGATAAATATACCCTCGAGGATGGATTCAGATCCTACCCCTCTGGTCATTCATCGTTTTCGGCCGCTGGACTTATCTACCTGAGCCTCTTCCTGGCATCCAAACTTGCCTTGACAGTCCCCTTCCTTGCACCCCGGGCCTATACCACTGACCCCACGCCCTATCACTCCGCATTTCCCTCCCACAACCCTCCACGCCGCCAGCGTAATGATTCCGATTTTTCGGGGAAGAACATCGATATTTCAACAGCTCTCGCATCGGGCTACAATGATGAACTAATCGCCTCACGTAACCAAGCCGCAGCTCCACCCCTCTACCTTCTCCTCATAGCCATCATCCCCACCCTGTTATCTGTCTACATCTGCTCAACCCGCTTCTCTGATTTTCGTCATCATGGCTTTGATATTATATTCGGCTTCCTGATCGGTACCACCGCCGCCTTCTTATCATTCCGCTTCTACCATCTCCCAATTTCTCAAGGCGCAGGTTGGTCATGGGGTCCTCGGAGCCCAGATCGTGCATTTTGGGCTGGCGTTGGGGTGGGTAGTTATGTGAGCAGTCCGAATAGTCCAGTTGGTGGACTACATCATCATGATCAAAACACCAGCTATAAAAGTAATGTTGCGAGACTGGGTGATTTAGAGGAGGGAGGGTTCGACAGTGCTCATGGACACAATAGAGATGTGGGCAATTTTGAAGTAGGGAACAATCCGAATTCGCTGACGGTGTAATGTCTGGCATTGCATAGGGTGGTTGTTAACGACTATTCTGTAGGATGATATCGAACTTTTGCCAAGGGATGCACAGGCGAGAGTGGTGTAATATTGATTGTACCAGGCGTTTCCGGAGAGAATGATGATTGCGAAAGTCAAAAAAGTATGATCTTGCGATCTGATACGTCGCGATATCGGTGTATATTATTTTTGAGTGCTGACTTCGGCACAGTACGTTGTTTTAAAGGGTATGCAGCGAGGCGTTCGGGTTCATTATGAGACAAGATTGTACTCTATACATTTCCGCTATTTCAAGGATTGAATCTTTTATGCTTCTATCAGTCGTGTTTATTTTTTGCTATATACTCGGGTAAACGCCCGAGCCTTCACCTTATCTCTACCTGGCACAATGATTGGAGACCGCCGGATCAGTCACTCACGAATTTCAACACATCTTATTGATGCCATTCAGGAAAATTCGATCCGTCCTAATTTTAGTGCATAGATAAACCAGTAATCATCATCATCATATTCTTTCTCATTGCGTTCCTCTTCCTCGACACGATTCTCCATTCGCCCAAAAGATTCTACCTGCAAACCCTGACCTTGTGGAAATTCATCGCTAGGCGGAGAGAGATATCGAAAGAGTTTCATATGAACTCGTCTCTTGGATGGAAATTCCATTTGTGTCGGTGTACTTACCTTCACCTGTGTATTAACAATTTAGTGGGTGTCATCAAAGTATCTGTCAACCTACTTTTCCGAGTGGCAAGGCAACGCGAGTCGCAGCCATTGAAAAGATACGCCCCCAACAAAAGCTACCCGGAACGTACCCATACCGCAGTATGCCAGGAAGCAGCCGGGGTAATTTACCCTCTATAGACAGCATTCGTAGGAAAATCAACAGTCGCTTTTTGGCCCCTTTCGTTCTCATCGTGTTCGTTGATCCTCTACTAATAGTCGATGATGATGAGGTTGGGTAGGAGAAGTTCCTCGACCTCTACTTTGGGCCCCTTCTCCTTTATCGTCGATGCGTTTTGCCGAACTCAGCTTTGATCGGTGCATCTCGATATTCATTGTAAGAATTTGCGAGAATATTTCCTTGCTATTACCTTAAACGTGAATCTTCATTTGAAAAACGCTTAAAGTATAATTGGGAAAGGGGGGGCAGGACAGATAACCAAACTTGACCACACTTTCCCCAGCAAGAACAAAAGGTGTAGGGGGGGACCAATGGTGTTGGTAAGTACCAACTTCAAACCATCTCCCAACGCCAAATAACTTCTTCGTTTCATCTCAAAATCAGAACTTATAAATGATCCACGCAGACCTTATCCAACGATCTTGTATATCATCATGATTGCCTATTGATAGCACTGCCAAAGATTCCTTCTCTCCACACATATTATTCTACTACCTAACTTCATTCAATTCAACATGCCTCCCCAGTCTCACGTACCACCTACATCCCAATCTAGGTCTGGGGAGAGCCACTGGATCAATTGCAACTGGCCAAAATTTAGAGGCTCATGCAAATCAATCAAAGCATAAGTAAAAAAGATGCCCGGGTAATCCTGCAAGTTTTATATCCAAGGCAAGATCTTGAGCACTTCAAGTAATTGTTATAGGCATATTTTGTGTGTTTATAGATTGATTCCCATTGAATCAACATTCCGTTCCTTGAAATCCTCAACCAGAATAGCACGGGAAGCTTCATTGCACCATACATTCAAACGGAACATTATTGGGAAAGATGCTTTCATCCTGAAAATAAGAGCTACGAATATCTTCGTCCGTTTGCAGGCCAATGGCGATATAGAGAGCATCTTCGTCGAAGCTCTAAAATCACTGCGCAGTTCGCCATATCCTATACAAACATGCCGCACCAATTGGAACGTGCTAGAACGTTAGAAGAGTTTAGCGATTCATGTGATTGAGGCACACTATGACACTGCTGAAGCTGCGGCCATTCGTTACGATCGAGACACACGAGCATGGAGATATGATGATAGCCGCGAACCTGATCGATTTTTCCACTGGATTGGGGAAGCTCTACCAAAGAGTAGTGACATGGGGTGAAGTGGTAGGTACACGGTTCAGACTACGATTAGATAATGATTTGTCTATACAGTCCGAGGTTTGACCAACAACTGAAGGATATACATGATCGGAATGTGGATTGAAGGATGATTCCGCTACATAGTCAAAGTCGGGATTTAAATAATGAGCGTGTTTAAGATGTGGTGTTTGGATTCGTTTGGATTTATTTCGGTGATCCGGAGTTGGAATTAGAATTCTTCGAAGTTGGGAATTTTCATGGCGAGCTTTTGCGCATGATGTTGTTGGTAATGAGGGATGAGGGATGAAGGAAGAAGGGAGAAGGGAGAAGGGAGAAGGGAGAAGGGTGAAGGGTGAAAGGAGAAGAGAGAACGGCCCCTGAACTAGCCGAGCCTATGAACAACAATAATATCTCACTTCTCTACCTCTACAATAGTAGAATCGATAGCGTCAAGAACGCAATAGCAAAATCGATAATCGTGATTTTCGCCGTAGTCGAATAAATCGTTGCAAAAGCTCCCGTTAGCTTGATAGACTTTATATACTCTAGGTTCGTAGCTCCGGCACCACGTACAGATGGGAGTTCGACTTATTTTCTGGCCCCCTTGCCCCCTAAAAAAAGGAAGAAAAACAAAAGAGAATTTACAACGCGTGATGCATCATCATGTGATTGAACTAGGGCGCGATCCATCCATAAAGGTGGAGATCTGGGTAGATGCTTGTGTCGCGGCACTGCTGTACTTACTTGTAAAGGTTAGCTGAAGAATGAAAACTCGAGGAGCCCCACTCGAGAAAAATTTCTCCCTTGACGAGACCCTCCACCCTTCAACCCTTTCAATTTTTTTCCCAATATATATCTTAAATTTGAGGACAACTTCAACAATTACCAATTGAACATCAAGCGTTTGTGGTTTAGTGGTAAAATCCATCGTTGCCATGACAGCTTGATCACGAGCTTGCAATCAACATCGATGGGCCCCGGGTTCGATTCCCGGCGAACGCAGTTTCCTTTTGCTATTTTAGTGATATCAAAATGATTATTGGTTGTTTTGTTATGGATTTTTGAATTTTGGGTCAATGGGTTGGTGGTTGTGGGGTTACGCGTAGACGACGAGATTTTCTTTTGCTTGGTGGAGTAGAGTATTGCAGTTGCTTCTTTCTAGACACACAACTTGAAAAGATACGACTCATACGAGGGATGAAAACTTGATGTCTGGATATTCATATGCTATAGAGATGATCAACGCTACGAGTAAGGAATCTAGGTTCAAAAATACAAGAATAATTCCATTTTCACCTTCCTCAATAACCTTCATTCTCCGGCAGAAGCACAAAAGTATATATAGATACATTCCTTTCCCCCATGGAACAAAAGATCCAAAAAATTGAAGAAATCTAGCAAGTCCCAGTTTCGATCTGGGGACCTCCGGGTTATGAGCCCGGCGCGCTTCCACTGCGCCAACTTGCTTTTTTTGCCTGAACTGTTTGTTCTAGTTTGTGGAGGGAGGGGCGTTTGTTTGAAGCTATGTAGGGAGTGGGTTGATAGAGCTAGCTGTGGCTTGTAGAGAAGAGGAGGCGGAGATGGTATGCGGGTGGTGGGGGACGACGTGCAGTCTGTACTTGGGGCTTGGGCGAGAAGCACCACTGGGTGAGTGGAGCTGGGTGGAGGTGGGTCTACTTGGGAAAGTACCTCCGCTCTACGAGTAATCATATACTTCCGCTGGAGGCGTCTCTTGGGGAGAGTAAGTATTTATCAATGAAGCTGTTGGGATACTCGTGGTCAGGTTATAGAATTATAAATATATCAATGATCTAGAGTATCACCTAAAAATCTTGGGGAAAAATCTTGCCCTGGAACCATTTTCTTTTCTTTTTAAAAATTCTATTCATTATGTGATTCTTCCCTCTACTGTGTTTCTGCATATCTTGAGCGCTGCTCATAGTCTACTCGTCAAATGCAACTGATTAGCCTTTCATGTTCCTAGAGGCTTTTCATGCCCTCTTCTCTTTATAGTCTATATTACATGGCGGTCCCTAATTTCTCGGAAAGTCTAATTATATGATCCTTTCAATTGAAGTGTTCATCAGTGTTCATCACTTCACGTTCCATCTCCGCCAAGTCCCCTCTATGATTCTACCTAATCCAGTGTCTAAACTATTCATATCTTATTCTTCTCTGTAACCATACTCGATGGATGCCTCCTATTTGCCATGCTATTTCAGTCCTTCTTCCGCTCTTGTCAAATATCACTCCATCTAACAACAAGGTGGTTCGCGTTTTGACAATATTCATGTATATCCTAGCATCACCTCAATCCGCCGATGATCATGTACATGATTTGAAACTCTCGACAGCTGACAATGGAACAATAGCTCAAAGTCAAACGTAAAGCGTGAATTTGAAGGTAGTTTGGAACCATCAGAGATGATATTGCAGTCGTAGATAATGGTTTATATAGTAGTAGTAGTAATTCATAATCGATTTGATCTATCTATAGCTATAGCTACGCTGA